>CAEGAF010194138.1:0-55370 GCA_903067075.1 Micropoecilia bifurca
TCCCACAGCCCAAAAACCATGACTGTCAGGTTAATTGGTCTGTCTAAATTGTCCCTAGGTGTGTGTGTGTGTGTGTGCATGGTTGTTTGTCCTGTGTGTCTCTGTGTTGCCCTGCCCTGCAGGGTTCGCCCTGGCGACCTGTCCAGGGCGAACCCTGCCTCTCGATAGGCACCAGCAACTCCCGACCCCGCTAAAGGACAAGGGTGCAAGAAAATGGATGGATGGATGGTGACTGTATGAGGCGTGTGTGACATCGCTATGCATCAGGAACAATAATAGTGGGGAAAATGAAACACTGAAAACAATCAAGAATCTCAAAATATGAACGTGAGCTTTTGCTGTTAACTGTCAAAACTTCAGCAGTAAGGTCCAAAGGTAAGAGCCACATTTTCATTGGTCAGTAAAAGATTTTAATGAAAAAGCAAAAGGTGGATATATAGCTCAGTTATGCTAGCTTGACTTTTACAACCTTATCATGTATTTTTAAAACTTATGTGGTTTGTGTCGTGTCAATTTATGTAATTGTGTTACTTTCAGTAGTCATAAAGGTGCTATATATATCAAAAATAACTTTAAAGACATTTGACTTTGTAATTTAATGCCTTAAAATTGGGACTCTATCTCTTTAAAAACTCCTGCTCTTTCTGAAACGCCGCTTTCAGGAAGTCATCACAACATGGCCCCTCTGTTAACCCTTCATCGTTTTTACCAGCGTTGCTCTGAGCTCCTATTACAAGCTCAGCAGGTGCACAGCTCCACCAGGTGTTTGCTAATTGCTGTTGGCTAATTTGAAGAAACCAAGGGAAGAGCTGCTCTGTGGGGTGGAAGCTCCGAAGCTGCAGCTCTGAGGAGGAGCTGCGTCTCAAAGGGGGGCTATGTCCACCTAGTTGAATGGTTGCTGTGGAGATTGAAGGATTTCTCAAACATGCAACACTCCAGCGGCCTCATGCATAAAGCGGCGTGCACACAAAAAATGTGTGGCGTCATATTTTACACACAAGTCGGCATGTATAAAAATTAACTTTGAGTCAAAGTTTGTGTAAATATACGCACACTTTTTCGCTGGTGTGAAAATGTGCGGCAGCCATGCAAAATTTTCTATGAACAATATCAAACTGCAAAGTGTCAAATCTTACCTAAATACACTGAAATCTGACTCCAGTCTGTGTTTTTTAGACAAGAAGCATCAAACAAACCCAATGTTCTTTTCATGATTTAAATTTTTATTGTTTAAATGTGAACGATGAAACTGAACCGCATTTATCCTCAGACAATGACACAGCACGCACACAAAATAAAGAAAACAAAAATAAAAGGATGTGAAAACTTCACTCAGAATGTAAATAGTACTTTCCCTCGCTACTGTTCAAACAGGCATTTGCGCGATTTCTTTATTTATTTATTTTATTTGGATTTTTTTTCTTTAAAATGTATTATTTTTATTCTTGTGAGGTGATCTTGTGCCCTGAAAACACCTTTAAAATAAAATATATAATTACTATTATTATAAATACTCATACTGCTACAAACAAGGACGTTGCCATGGTTATTGCCCCATGTGGTAGCAGACTTCCGGGTATTATACTAATGTACATATGTATTTATGGGTGGTGACAGGGAAGACCAGCAGCTGCGCTCTATTTCCCACAAATTAGGATTTTTAAAGGAAAGGTGCGTGGCCATGTGCATGTGCACGGCTTTATACATCCAATTGTTTTTGTGTGCCGCACTTTTCTACATTTTTCTCTACGCCAAGTTTTAGTGTTCTTTTATGCATGAGGCCCCAGGTGTGTCTTTGATGCGGGGATAACATTATAACATGATGCAAAGCTGAAAAAAGTTGATTTTACACAATAATGCCAATTTAAAACCCAACAAAATACATAAAGACTTATGTTTGCGATAGAATGTGGCAAAGTTCCCAGGATGTGAATGATGTTGAGGTCTTACCTGCCCTGCTAGGTTGAAGTAGGAGTGGTTGGTGAGGTTGATGGGGGTGGTTTTGGTGGAGCGGGCTCGGTAGTCAGCGGTTAGAGTTTCCCCCTAAGCAGAAAAACACAAACCTCCCTAACACAGGCTGGTCGGGTGCAAAATCAACTCAGTAAAACATTAAGGCAAATTGAAGGTGATATTTGGAAAGGTGAGTCTGGGAAACGATCCTGATCGAAGGAAGGATAATCGAGCAGCTGTCCAGTCCGGGACGTTTTCCGCTCCAACCAGTCTGCTTTCTATAGAATCCGTCATACAACCTTCTTGTTATCAGGAGTAAAAATCTGGAACACACTGCAGCTCCATCTGAAGCTGGTAGTTCAGCAACAAACTTCTACTCACGTTCATTTTTAATGGTCTTCTCCACAGATGTAGATTTTTAATCTTTATTTATGGTTCAATTAACCTAACTCTAGTGTTTTCAGCAACAACTAAAAATGCTTCTTCCTTTTCTAAAATGATTGCTTCTATAAACTTTATGATCCTTTCCACACAGTTGTTTTTATACATTCACCAGAAAAGAAATGAGGCAAATGTTTTGATTCATGGTTCTTATGCTGAGACATGAACATGTTTACCTGTAGAGTGTAGGAGATGGAGACCTGAAGCTCACCAGGGTAGCCCTGGTCTCCATCTGGACTCGTATGACTGAGGATCACACCACCTTCCACTTCTGCAGCAAGCCAGACTGCCTGGACAGAGAAACCCAGAGAGGGACTCAAGAAAAGAAATCTTCCTATTGAAACATCCTCATAGAACAAGCAAACACAAACAGCTGCCCCACATCTGGGCCTTAAGGATTTTATCTCCTGGATGATATTAAGAATCTTCACCTCCAGGAAATAAAAAGCTCCAAGAATGGGACAAAAATTGGAAAGCCTTCTTGACAAGCTGATGCTTCAGTCATTTATCAACAGTTAGGCTCTCAAGATATAGAAATCATCTTAAACAATCAAATAACATGCCGACATTATTCAGGCCCAGTAATGTCCTACAGTAAACGTAACACTTCCTGGGTAAAAAGGATAAGCATTTTGGTTGTTTTAATAATAATATATTTATCTAATATTGCGACATTTAGCTAATAGGGTAATGTGGACAATTATGTCTGTTTCCTGTTAGTTTTTGTGTCTGAAATGGAGAAGCATGTTTAAGCCAGGTGTTGGTCAGCAGCAGTAACATGACCACACACATAACGAAAATAACTGCAATTACATAATCAGTTTTAGTTAAAAACCAATCGCCTTCGTAATAAACTCGCTGTAGATATCCTGTTATTGGACAAGGAAATGCTTCACATTTTCTCTGAACCCACCTTGAAGTGTTTTGTTGAAGCGGCTAACGTTTCCAGTCCAGCAACAACAAACACACTCCCCAAGCATTGGTCTTACCTTGTTGAAGCCGTGCAGGCCTCCATGCAGGGCATTTGGTCCATTGTTGGTATCTAGTTGGAACTCTTTTCCTTCCACCACAAAATGTCCTTTTGCTATCCTGTTAGCCACCCGACCCACCAAGGCCCCCAGATACCGTTTATCCGACACATAACCTGACAACATAAAAATATGATTGTTGACCTTTATCAAAGGTAATTATGCAGTCACTTTAATTTCTCTTAGCTTTTTCAGGCAGGGGTCCCAATCAAATGTCAAGCTAACTTGACTGGATAGCTTGATGAGTCAAACAGACTTTGACCAGAACTTACTATGTCAGATCTAAAGTTAGTCACAACTGACTATTCTGTTAAGGATTGGAAAGAAATGTGTTGTAGGGCGTGAGAGCATGTCTGATATTTATTATCACAAAGTAATGCAACGTAACATTTTTAACTTGACAGTCAGAGAAATCCATTGGATGGCCTCTTGAGGTCAGAATTCTGATTTGGAAAGTTCCAGTTCTCCACCAAACCTGGTAGTGAAATCAAACATGGTTACTCCACAAAGTGTGACTGATGTACTAGTGAACAGTTCATTTTAATTTCTGAAAAACCGTATATAGATAAATTAATCCCAACATAACTATAGTTGAGCTAGTGGGAGCAAATAGATATTAAATAAGAGGGTTCCTAGGATTGAACCTTGGGGTGCTCCACATGCGACTTCTGTCCCCTTGATGAGAAATTACCTATTGAAACAAAGAAATCCCTATTCTTAACATAAGATTCAAACCATAACCTTGCTGAGGTTCTGTTCAGTTTGATGTCACACTAAACCCTAAAAACTCCAGATCCCAAAGGAGTTGCACAGTTTTTTCCCCTGAGACTTTTTTCTTCTTTTTCACTGATGTTTTCAAGGTATTTTCAGAATGAGCCTTATTGAGATATCAGCTCATTCTTTTCAAATGTTGAATATTTTATGTCTTACCTTCCAGGTCATCGTAACCGAGGACTACATCCTCCATCTGCCCGTCTTTCCCTCTGCAGGACACAGACCTTATAATAGCACCCAGGGTCAGGACCTCCACCCGCACCTGGGGGGACTGGAGGGTCCACATGTCCACACTGCCGAGGCCAGGGACCTGTCCCCACTGCTGATGGCTGACCTGAGTCATCCTGAGTCTGACCCTAAACATGGAGGAAAAGAAAGAAACAATGTCCATCTCTTTAAAACAATCCATCTTTTGAAAAATATCTGTGATTTCAGTTCAACTACACAAACTACAACTGCACCTGATCGTAGAGTCAGGACCGCATCAACCCTCTGGGGTCCAGGGCATATATGGTCCTTTTTTATTTACCTTTACATTTTTCTCCATGGAAACCATTGATATTACCTGATGTGGTGTCGGGTTTTTTTACACTTATTTTTTTCTTTTGGATATACTGTTATTGCATATTGGACATAAAAACATAAAATCTGAGTTGTAAAACCTTTTATTTATTTATTTATGTGGACATTAGAGATAACAAATGCAACAACAGGTTTTTGAATCAGTATTCAATAAATAACATGTACCCAGGACAAACAAAAAGCACAGCTCTCTTACTAAATTTTAACAAATCTATGAGAGTCAAAATAAGGATAAAGTATTTGAAATGTCCAATTCCTCCCAAACATAAAGTATATTTTAAAATTATAACATATATTTAACATATATCCTTCAAATGAGTTCTTAAGAGAGAGATTTAATTTTAATGTAGAGAATTGTGTTTTTTGTACAACTCATAGAAACAACTAAAAATTTGTTTTATGAGTGTAAAAAAGTATTAAACTTATGGGATCAACTTAGTAACTTTCTGTCTTCTAAGACAATAAATGTGGATTTTTTTCCCTTACAAAATATTTAATTCAGCTTATCCATGAAAGATAAAAATCTGGAATGTTCTAATTACTGTGTCAAAAACATTATATCCATAAATGTCGTTATGCAAAAGGCTCCCTCTCAATCAATGCTCTCAAAAATGAACTTTTTTTCTTTAAAGGTTGTCAAAAAAGATGCAGAAATCAAATGTGGTAAAATTGTGAGTTAATGAAAGATTTTTAGTTTTGAAGCCCCCCAACATGTTTTTTATTCTTTTATTTCATCATTTAATTCCTTCTTTTCTTTACATTTGTAATTGAACTATTTTCAATCATTTGTAGTCTTTCTTTGAGCCTTTGCAATCAGAGTGATTTGTAAACATTAGGAGTTGTGATTTTTGATATTGGTTTGTTTGTTGTGAGTGTTGTCATTGTTATTCTTATATACTAATAAAAAAATACTTAAGCAAAGCTCACAGTTTTTACCAAATTCTGTAGCTTTCTGTGTACTTCTAAATCTGCTGCCTAGTCGCATCTTTTCGGGCCTGCTACTGCCTCTAGAGGCGTGGGGGTGGTAACACAACTACTATAATTACATTACTAAATCAGGCCGTTTTTGTTATTTATTATAAATTAGCAGTGAATGCACATATGAAAACTGGTGGGTTCAGTACCTCTAAAAAGGGTTAAGAACCACTGGTTTATATTTACGGTATTATATGACTTGACATCTGTGCTGCAAGAAGTTTATTTCTAAATTTGAGGTGCAGACATTTAAGTGAGGTGTCTCTTTTGTTAAAAATAAGAAACAATAAGAAACTATCTGTGGCTGCTGTGCAAACATCTCTGAGCCTCTTCTGTGGAAATGTCTGCAGACTCCAACCAAGACAGCTGGGAATTTACTCTGGGATAACTATCATTTTGATTTCTGTTAAAATAACTTTTATTTCTTTGAAGCAACCTGAAAGATATATATTCCAGTGTGCCAAGTATGAATAATTTTAAGAAGCAGCATGAAACTGAATTATTTATAGTGTGTTTGTCCTCTTCTACTCCATGTTCCGCAGGCTGTTTATGGCTGTCACTAAACCTCGTCGCGTTAAATGTCCTGTGCAGAAAAACCACCATTAAATGAACAGCCAGGTGCATCGCTTTGTTTCGTACACCCACAAAGAGAGTCCTGGGGAATTCTGAATTAAAAGTGGAAAAGGTCACTGACCTTTAATCGGGGCTGGGAGGCAAAGTTCGAGAGAACACCTGGCCTGACTAGAGCTGGAGTCCAGCTGCGAGCTGACAGGCTACCGATGAAACTCTCATGAACTTCTCCTTCAATGCTAAGACTCAAGCTGAAAACCAGAGTGAGAGAGTGAGAGAGTCAGAGCTCTGCTTCCTTTCGCTGTCCCTTACCTACAAACGCGTCACCAAGTCCAGGAGAGAAGAAAGCGCGTGAGACGTCAGACGAATGCGGAAGTCATGTGACTCAAGGGGCGTGGTCCAAACTAAGAAATGTGAGAAATATTCCGAAGTACATCATATCTACTGAAGGTCACAGTGCCACACTCAATATGACTAAGTTGTTAAATATTTTAATTTTACATCACTTAAATACGACCAGAGATGTTAGAAGGTAAATGCTTAAAAGTTCCAATTTATCAAACAAATTGGCCAGGACTTAAAGTCGGGACTTGATTATTTTAGGGCAAAACCATGTCTCATTATTTTGACATTTAATTATTTCATAGTTCTATGCTGGATTTATTTGACCTGTCAGCCTGACCCATCACACTCAGTGGGCAGCAAGAGTGAATAAAGAAGATTCAGCCAAACAAATGTCTATTTAACAAGCCACAGTGAACGTTTCATGACGCACAAGAAGTATGAAATACAGACAGGATCTTTAAAAAGTCCACATTACCTTGCTTTTTTTTATTAAAAAGTTCAATTTTATATTATTGTGTGAAATATGTATTAGATAGTTATTGGGAAAACCCAATTAAGATTTGTCCAGAGATCTTTATTTCCACGTCCAGAGACCAGATGTTTCCTGTTCTGGACCAGGCTTGCACTGCAGCAGTGGTTCTGGTCCACTCCTCCATACACATTCTCAAATGCTCTGTCTGATACTGTTTGCAGGCTAAACTTTATCATTCTGCGTTTTTCTGATTTATTTGAACAAACACAGATGATGAAATATATTTATTACAATATTAGCATATTTTAGAATAATCACAAAACAGCTGCGTATTGATTATCAAGCGTAAGAGAAAACAGATTTCTCTTTCAAAACAGAACCTGCGTCTCCAACATCCTCATGCTCTAAAAATGAACTGTCACCAAAAAGCTGTCAGCAACTCTGAAAAGTATTCAAACCTTTGTTAAAAACAGCTTCTTCTATTTTCCTTTTATACATAGCAATATATCTACTTATCCACATAGTTTAAACTAACATACAAAACTAACATAATATTATAATAAAGTTATTTTATTTCAGTAACTCAATTCACTAAGTAAAACATAATTCCACACAAACTCATGTGTTCCTTCAACATATTCATACATGATAAACTGATATACTTGATAAGCAGTGCATGTTTCCTAGTGTTTTTTAAGGCACAGCCTGCAACCAAACAAGTTGTTTCTATTGTTCACCACAAGGTGGCAGGATAGCAACAGATCTGCAGCTCCTGGTTGAATATGGTTAAAGACCTATAGTGTAATGTGTTCTCTGAATAGGACTGAAAGGACAGTGAACTCAATCCACAAACAGTTGTTATGATAGTAGAGTCCCTCAGATCATAATTAAACATTATGATGTGTTCGGGTTTCTTTTTGCATTATGACCAGACATTTATTTTTAATTTCCAATGATTCCAGGTTCTAGTTCATCATTCAGATGCAGTGTTGCAAATTTAGTCCTGCTGCCATGTTGTTTTTTGAGAGAAAAGGTTTTCTCCTGTCCACCTTGCCAAATAAGTCATGTTTGTCTGATGTTTTTTTTTAGTTGTCCCGGCGTGATTTCAATAAGTAACAGAGGTCTGTTAGTTCTCAGAGCCTTTTTTTTTCTTGTAATTCAAAATTTCACATTCTAGTCTTATGGGTTGCTGTCCGGAACGCTTCTCCCTGGCAAATAATCAGTTTCTGTTGGATGATGGGCTTAAATGGTTTGGGAAATGTCTAATGGAATGTAATGGGTGCTTTTCCTAAAATCATTGCTGATGTCCTGCATGCCCCAGAGCATCAAACCTCCTGTTGCTGGAGAGTTGTATTTTCAAAATAATGAGACATCCTGAACACACACATCCTCATATTTTTATTTTATTTTTTTTATTTTACAATGACAAAAAAAAACATCTTTGAGATTAAGAATGTATTTTTAGATATACCAAGACTATATGTCTGAGTTACAGCTCACTATACACATCACACACTCTACGATTCCTCACTTGTACCAAAAAATACATTAAAACATTCTAAGCCAGATTAACGACGACTTTTAAGATCAGTCTTAGACACAAGTTGCATTTCCATTACAAATATATGCAAAACTTTGTCAAATTTCTGCTAATTTAGAAAAAAAGGACACAATTTTGCTGTTACTGTGTTTCTATTAAATAATGAATACAATTAAAATCACATAAACAAGCTTGATCAGACAATGAGTCAATAAAATTGGTCCCATGATTGTCTACCTATTTCATGTGGTCTTCTTCATGGTTTGTGGCAACATCCGACTGCTGATGTTGTCAGTTCTTCCATTGCAGTTTTGCAAAATAAGCCAATTTCAATATGGCCAAAAAATATATCACATCGTATTGCCAAAATTTTTTAACTGATGTGTTTAAATTAAGCAAATTTATTTTCTAAATGTCAAATTCCCTGTCAGTGGAAGCGCAGCTAAGGTGAGGATAATGGACTTCTGTACCCAAAGTGGAAACAGATTCCTTTAGAGAAGAATGCTACTAGCTTTTTGTTAGTATTTGATTTTTCTTTATTCTGTAATCAAAAGTGCCTGTTATCACTTGCGTTCTTAACTTAAGATAACACCAAGACCGAGGTCTTGTTTAATACTCTGGATCTTCTTCAAGATCCAGGGTTTATGTGTGAACACCTACATCAACATATGATCTTTCTGATTGACTGAGTGACTGTGTGAACAAACCATGCAGACAACTACAAACCAATGGGACTAACTGTTTTATTGAAGTGGTTCAGGGGTTACAGGTTGGTCACATAACAGATGTTTGGCTACTGAGTTCAAACCAACATTTCACAGATTAAGTTTGTGCTCTTGATTTTTGGAATGCGCTTTAACTCATCCTGAACAAAGGCTCTTATGCACATTCATTTCAGTGAAATAATCACTTCTAATCACAAAATATAATCTGTTGCTTAGATAACAAATAAGAAGAAAGCAATTCCCCTTAAAAAACAGAACTGAGCTGTCATGACGTCAAGGTCAACTGAAACACATTAGGCTTGTCTATGTAAAGTGCATATATCACCATTGCTCTGACAAAATCAAGAAACCTAACATTTCTAAAACATAAATCATGGTTTTCAAAGTGGCTTAGTCACTTTAAAACATACTTTTCAGATAAAAATATATCCATTTGGGTGATTACTTCCTTTTAAAACAGAAAGTTATGACCATTTATGAAGGATGTCATGACTGTTGCAGCACCTTAAAGCCTGTCTGTCTCTATGGCTATACAAATTATTTTCTTGATCTATAAAAGACCTTTCTAATGAGAATATGTCAAATGTGTGGTACTTTCACTGCAAAGACAAAGACCCTCTATGAACAGAAAAGATAACAATGGGAGCCGAGATTACAACATCAATATGAATGAAGTTGGAGTTGTAAAGTTGAATTACAATTTATTTCACATGCAGCCATTCGCCTCTTTGGTGAATTACGGGCATAATGAGCTCACCATAAAGTGCTTTAAAATCCCTCCACAGAGTGCCAGTTTGTTAGGTCTCCAAGCCACTGCTGACTTGGATCATCATCATATTATTCTTAACTTTATGAACTCATTTCAGCTGGAGACTCCGTAATCACCACTTCTGTCTTGGGTGGACATTGTGTTTTGCACGCTTGTTCAGCTTTCACCTGCCTCTATTCTTTGTTCTTATGCTGATATTTGTCCATATATCTTTTTTGCGCAGCAAAGGTTGTACAATAGCACACATGCTCTTTCAGAAACTGATTTATTTTAAAGTAAATCTTTTGTACATCCTGTAGTATGTACACATTTGTAATTATTTTATTTCACACACTCATATTTCTTTCTTTTACTTATTTTACTATTTACATGTTTATGTAATATTGATATAGTGGAATAGCATTCCATATATTTCACTACCATATGTCATATGCTTGATTTCAGCATTTTACTAATAAACAGACGAACAGAAATGATAATCCGTTCTCTAAATGAGCGCATCCTTTCCGCAGCTCACTTCCTCTCATCTCCACCGCATCAGAAAACTCAACATGTGTCAGGAAAAATATTTCAAGAACCTCACAGAGGATTCCTAGAAAAACAGGAAGCAAAAGTGTGCATAACAGTTGGTCCTTGTTTCCCACTGTAACAACATACATCATGCTAGCACTAAAATATTTTACTTATTACAAAATAAGTGACACTTTAGAGTTCACTTTGATATTTAGTAGCATCTGTGCTGTCTGGATGACATATTATCAAATCTACACACATTCATAGAGCAGATCAAAGTTGGTGCTGCTGCTGATTTAGTTGCAGTTGCTGAGAAGGGTTAGTATGGAGCTAGCCTGCATAGCCAGCTTGCTGCTGCTGTTCTCCATCAGTTTGTTCAGACTCTCCTTAATATTCACAGAGTTGAGTTCATCTGTCATCACACCTGTGGCACAAAATTGGACAGTTTTGTGCATGATTTTGAAAAACAAACCATGCAAAAAAAGTGCAGGACCAGCTGAGCAGATAAAAATGCTAACAACCTTCAGACACTGATAACACAGCAGCATAATTTCTTTATGACGCTCAACATGTTGAACTATTATTTCTAAAGAATAGTTTTTAATTTTTGACAAGTTTAGGCTTTGCTGAGTGGCTATGAGTCATTAGTGTCTGAGAGTTTTCTTTATTGACCTTTGTTTTGTTAAAGAGCCAAAAAAAGTTCAAACCATAGACGCAAGCTAACGGCTAATCAACATTGTCCAGATACAAAGCAGATTTCTCCTACATTAGGACGACTCTGACCTGAATAAACATTTAATTACAATTACATGGTTATTTATACAGAAAATTCTAATTACTAAGTGATGGTTGGTTCTTAAAAACATTTTCACGAGAACACGAGTAACGTAATGCAAACATAACAGTACTTCATAAAGGATGGGAAGAACAAATACTTCAATGTACTTTGAATGTACATAATTTGGCTTTGGAGAATGAAAAGTGTTGTAAAAGCAAAAATGTACCAGAATTAGCCAAGGTGCAAATGAGACCCAAAGCACTAAACTTGACTTCGACGGCCCCCACTGGATCGTCCAACATACTTTTCAGCATGGGTAGCAGCTCTGCCTCGCTAAATGGATCCCTCATCGACTCTGGAGGTCATGAACAGAAACAGATAAGTAAAAGCATTGTTCCTGAGATGGTCAGAAATAACTCAGAACCAGAAAGATTAACCCTATACTAAACTGAAGTATGTTGGAATACCAAGGCCGCTGTTTGTAGCAATGCAAGTCTTACTTTCCAACATCACAACCTCCAAGCATGATGGGGAAATAAGCAGCTGCCCACATGGACAAGCCAAATGTTTTCTATAAATATGTCGTCGGACGAGAAAAAGATTGAGTTATTTGGCCATGATAAGAAATATATTCAGAAGAGTCAAGGTACAGAACACTGTAGCACCTGTCAGGCATGATGGCAGATGCATCATGCTGAGGGGTTATTTTGCTGCCAGTGGTTCTGGTCAATTGGATTAATAAAGTTAGAGAACTACCTCCAAACTCTTTGATTTCAGCTTAAAATGAGCTTCTAAAAATGATTCTCTTTGGCTCTATTGGCCTTTATTAACAGTAGCCAGACAGGAAATGGGCAAAGACAGAACAGGGGGAAGAACAGGGGGTAGCAAAAGACAGCTACATGAAAGATGATGTTTTTTGCAGAATCCTTCTACTCTGAATCAAACAAACTTCCCACATAATATGGTTGGGACTCAGTTCTTCTATCAAAGGATAGATACAGAAATACAAGGCGAGCATTTGGGGTATTTATTCATAAACATTACATAAACTCTGAAATAGCTTACCAATGTCAATAGCAGATGCTATTGCAAGGGCAACCAGGGCTTCATTCTGCATGATAATGTGCTCGCTTGTTGCCATAGAGATAAGGTGCCGAACACCATCTGTTCTAGCCACAGCATGGACAACTTCCTGTTTGAGAAAGGAAATGAGTCCAACATTCAGAGACAGAGTTTCCCTTAGAAAAGTTCAGCATTATGAATGGAACCAAGTCCAGTCAGAACTAAAGTCCAGTCAGAACCAAAGTCCAGTCAGAACCCAAGTCCAGTCAGAACCAAAGTCCAGTCAGAACCCAAGTCCAGTCAGAACCAAAGTCCAGTCAGAACCAAAGACCCCGTCCAAATAAGGAAGCTCACAGGACTGCGGCTGTGTCTGATCAGGGCCGCCAGCAGTCGGCTGGCCTCTCCTCGGACGCCTGCATGGTCTTTGGCTTCACACCACTCCATGATCCGCGCCAGCAGCACCGCATCTCTGCCCAGCTTTAAGGCGGTTTCCTCTGAAACACAGAACATAAGGTTCAAAATCATTTTAATCTTTTAAGTCACACATGACTTAATAGTAATTTGACTTTGTAATCCAACATCTTGAAATTGGGCCTGTGGCTCTTTAAAAATAAGTTTGCTCTTTTGAAAGCTCTGCCTTCAGGAAGTCATAACAACATGGCTCCTCTATTTTTACCAGCGTTACTCTGAGAAGAAGCCATTGCTGCTGGCTAGTCTGAAGGACCTGAGTGGGGAAGTTGGGAAGAGAGCTGCTCTATGAGGCAGAAGCTCAGATGTTTGAATACAGCATCTTGTTTCTCCTCTGGTTCGGCTGTTTTCTCAGTCTTTCTCTAGTTTTTTTCCTCCTGATCTTTATAGCTGCAATATTCTGACTATTTCTGTTCTCAGTCCCAGATCTGCTCAGAAGCAGAAGCAGATCCGTGCAGCCAATAACCTGCAACATGTTATAGAGGGAAAATCTGACAACCTGTTATTTGCGACTCTTATTTTGTAGCACAGCTTGGTTACCACCCCTCAATGCCTTCACCCCCAAAGCACAGACAACCAGTTATTTTAGCAGGATCAAAAACACAAACACACAACTGTCTGAAACAGTATGTGAAACAATTCTTTAAGATAACCGATTGAATAAAAATATTTCAGTTCTTATGTGAAGTTATTAAAACAAAATATAAAACTTTACACTTAAGGTAACATAAAATGTAATAATATTCATCAAGGGGTTTAAGGCTCATGTTCATGTTGGGCTATGAAAGACGGTATCAGTCAACAAACTGATGAAATGTTGAATATCTGCTTCAGCGTTTGATAAATACTTCTTAAAGTTTAATATTAAAAACCTTTACCATAATGACAATATGTATTTCATCTACATATTAAAGCTTCTGTTACAGTGTGGGATACACAGAGGAAGGTAATTATGTGTTAGTGAAATGTTTAAAAATAGCTTCTGCTTCTTTATTTTTAAAACCTAAACAGGTATTAACTTTTCCTCTTATAGCTTTAGCCACATCCATGTGAGGCTCATTGTGTTTTCATCCTCCTGGAACCTAGATAAGAATGGAGCGTGCCTCCATTTTCAATGTCTTTTCAAGGCATTTGTTACTGTCCTAATGCTGAGTCAGCAACACTGGTTCCCAGACTCCATGTTGGGTCATCACTCTATGATAATCCAAGCATGTAGTGACTTTCTGTCTAGTTAGAAGAGACCAGACTGAACATGTCTGCTTGTTGTGCTCATTCTTGCAAGAATCAATAAAGTTCTGTTAGAGGGAAAATCACAAATCTCTGTTTGGTAACTAATCATGGCAGTTCATTAGGAAAAATCCTTTTTCTACGTTTAATTTCCCCCCCATTACTAAACTCTCAGCTAAACTTGCCATCAGTGCTAGAAAACATATATGCCCTTATTAAATCAATGTTGTGTATTGCACCCAGTGCAGCAGTGCCTCACCTTGCCCATCCACCATCATGCGGAGTGTGCCCAGCAGCTTGAACTGAACCGGCGGCATGTCGGTGCGCAGCAGAGACTTGATCCTCTCAGTGACTCCGTCCTGCAGCATCCTCACTTTATTAGTGGCTGGAAGACAGACAAGGTGTGTGCTGTTGCCTCAATGAGTGCAGACCATGTGGTTGTTCTTTAGCCACTGAAAAAACATAATTCAGGCGTGATCTAGATCCCTGATCAATGGATTCCATCTTGTTTCTCTGTTAAAAGTTTCATCTCAGTCCAGCCAGTCTTTATGTCTGCGTCAGGGTTTCATATTGATTCATCCTGGTTAAGACATTCTGCTCTGTATGTATGACCTATGACCTCCCCTTGTACTCCACCAATAGCCTAAATGTCTTTATCATTGTATTTACAGAGGTGATACTGGTTCTTTTTCTGATCAGTTCAGACATACACTGAATAACTTTTGTCACCGAGGTTCCCTGGATATATTTTTGTGTTTTTAAATTGTGTGAATTTTAATTTTTAATTTTTCTTTCCAAGTTAGCCTTTTTAAAAGAACATCAGGGCAATATCCATGCCTTCAGCATTTTTTCTGATATTGTACCTGTTCAAAATATATCCATATATATATATATGTATATATATGGATAATATATCCACATTATATGGATATATGTTATATAATAGAAAATAATAGAAAATTACTATTTTTCTATTGATTCACATTTTTATTCTATTAAACCATATGTTCTATTTGTTTTTGAATTGATGCTAATCTTTCTTGTATTTTTGACCAGTTTAACGTTTAGCAAAGCTACTCAGTTTTATCTAGTTGACCATATTATGGAGGGACAAAGCATGTTCCTCCATGTTCCTCCATGTTTTAAGCAATCAGCGTTCACAGTGTGTGTTGCTGCACAAATGTTGCATCTGAACCATAATGTTACTGTTTTGGTTGGAAGCGTACCAGGGATGGCCAGGTTTCTGAGCGCGCTCAGTCCAGCATGTTGAACAGAGACGTCCCCTTCATCTACATGCTGCTCCATCAAGGTGAGGATGTGAGGAACCACACCCAGATCCAGCATCTTCACACAGTTACTGTCTGACAAGGCAAAGCAAGTTCAAAACTCAGTAACTAATCCCACAAACACTTCAGTCTAATAACATTTCAGCTACCCACAGGTAGCAAATATGTACCGTATTTTCCGCACTATAAGGCGCATCTAAAAACCTTAAATTTCCTCAAAAGCCCAGTGCGCCTTGTAATCCGGTGCGCCTTATATAAGGACCAATGTTGAACCACAACAGATCTAGCAACTATGGTAAGTAGCCGCCGGCTTCATTTTCCCCCATAGAAGAATAAGTGCGCGGTGCATGATGGGATAGTTGTCAGACTGCTGGTTTGTTCATAAAGTTTGATCATACATTTAAAGCCAGGGGGGAAGAGAGACAGAGGCCGCAGCGGCAGTAGCTCTGTTTAATAAAACCTCTACAAAGGCGGTTTTAAACATTGCTAACAGGAATAAAAACAAAAACAGTAATCTATATCTCATTTTTAATCTATAATTAAAAATAGAAGATTGTGTTATAACTTGACAATTTGTCACCAGGTGCTAAGTGTTGTTCATCATATTCATATATAATATCTTCTAAATAGCAATTTGCTCAACTGGAACCTTGGCAGAAATGTCACAGAGACATTTCTCTTTCCCTTAGTAAATGAAATCTTCATTTGAAAATTGTTTGTGTTGGCAGTGGTCACCTTTGTCACGCAAGTGTGTGTGTGTGAATGGGTGAATGACTAGATACAGTGTGAAGCACGTTGGAGAACTCTGGACTTCATAAAGTACAAGTTCATTTGTTTATTAGTACTGAGTTGCTCTCTACACTTTTCCCCCCTGACTGCTGTGGTTGGTACTGAAGATTGTATTTTGATTGCAAAATGGCAACAGTAGCAACCTGATGTAAAAAAGCCCAATAATCCTCCCACATATAATAGTGATTATATCATTTATGTTATTTGCTTTGTGAATCGGATAATGGCATGATGATGGTAATGTTTATAGATTTGGAGTTGAAAAAAGGCACAGTGAAATAACAGTGGATTTACAGCAGAATTAATAACCTGGGGCATTTGAGAATAAATCAAAGTAAAAATGAAGGGGATTAAACAAAAGAAGACCCTTTACATGGCTGTAGTTGTCAAAGATCATCCATTCACACAAAAATCTTACCATTTCTGGCAAAGTTGGCAATGGCCAGCGCTCCTGACAGCTGGAGCTGGGTGTTGGAGCTCTGCAGCCACGACAGAATATCCTGGTAGACCACGCCTGACCCCTCGCCAAAGCACTTCTGCATAGATTCATCTGGAGCACACACACACACGCGCGCGCACACACACACACGCACACACACACAAAAAAAAGCTATTCACCACATCATTTTCTAATGTTTGATGACACCCATCTGAATGTGTCCAACAAACAGCGTTGGTCCTTCACTCTATGTGTGACACAATGCATCTTTAATTTCTGTTTCATGAAGCAATTAGTTAAACAGAACTCACTGTTCGGTGTCGTGTTAGACTTTATTCATCCAGATGGTCCAGACTGAGCAACGCTCAGTGCAGCTTTCATCTTAAACCATCTGAGAAAAGCTCTTTGAACATATCTTGCATGGTTGTTGGTAAGCTCAGTAGCACTACTCCTTTCACTCACCTCCTAAAAGTAAGGACACTATCAGGTTGGAAGCGATCTTGATGCTGCAGAGGTCATGGGGGTCGGAATGTCCTTGTAGATCCCGGATCATCAGTGATAAAGCCTCTGGTACTCCTGATTCTGAAAACTGCAGTTTCAGTGCATCTGGTAGCAAAAAACCAGAAAGCTTGACATGATGAGTGTGACAAGGAGCTGTATATTTATAAGTCTGTCTATCTTACATTGCTATTTGCATCAGATAAACATTGTTTTTCTTTGACAGTTGAGTCTTTTGTCATTTTTGCGCAGTGTGCCAATACCAGTTTAAATGGATTCAAGTAAATGTAAATCTTGTTATTGACATTAACAACAAATGTAATCTAAAGGTACTTTCAAAAACAAAAGTTTTAATACAAAAATCTATGGTCAACTGAAATAAATGACCACTTCTCAATTTTGTTATACCACAACAACTCAATATTACATCACCTCATCCTCCCCACGCCCTGAATCTCCCATTACTCCTCATGTCTTACCACTTTCTCCCAGTGAGCCCAGTATTTCCAGGATGACATGGCGCCGCTCAGCATCAGGAGCTCGTTTGAGCTGAAGAATGAGTGTGTTTGCCACATCCTGCTCCACCAGGGCCTCCCGTGCACACTCTGCAAACACAAGGCTCTATGACTAATGACAGAGTGGCCTGTTAAAGTTATCCTTACCTTTGGGCCGAGGAGAAATCAGAATAAAACTCTGGGCTTTGGCAGATATGGCTGGATGTAAGGTTTTCTTAGATACAAATCTCCAATGTTATAGGCAGACATGATCTGGTAATTAAATTAACAATTATTCACAATCTGTAGATGTGAATATGTATCGCAAGATATCAAACAAACAAAAAAGAAACATTGTTGGAATTATCTTATTTGCAATAACTTAAGTTGTCCTAATATCTGTGTGTGAACCTAGAAAGTGACAAAGAGCTTGCAGAAATTACATGGAATATACTGCCAGAACTACTGAGATGCTTTCCTTTACAAACATCAACCAACCAACCAGTCAATACGTTATTAATCCCAAAGGGAAATGACATAACATCCCACTAAGACATGTCATAGGTTTTAATTTGCAGTTGGTCGGCCCATTGCAACTACATGCTTCTACTCTTCCCTGGAAGGTTCTTTACAAACTTTAAGAGCCCATCTGTCCTTTACCTTCATCATATTCAGGATCAGCATCCTGTGTAATGAGACCCAGACTTTCCTCTCTCCAGCCACTTGGACCAGCTTCCCCAAAGCAGGAGGCCTAGTCCCTCCAGCATGTCCCAGGTCTTCCTCTAGGTCTGGTCCTGGTGATACCGACCTGGGACACCTCACCAGGGGGATCACCAGGGGGCATCCTAACCAGCTTCCCAGGCCACCTCAACTGGCTCCTTTCGACATGGAGAAGCAGCAGCTCTACTTTAAGTCCCTCCCAGAAGACTGAGCTTCCCAGCCTTTCACTTAGGGAACCCTCTGATAACCTAAGGAGAAAACTCAACTGGTTCTTCAGCGACCTTGTTTCCAGGGTAGGAACATAGATAGTTATACGACTCAGGTCTCTCTTCATCACGACAGATCAGAACAGAACCCGCTTCACTGCAGCCCCCTCACCAATACACCTAGCGATCTCTCGCTGCATTTTTCCCTCATTCATGTACAAGACACCAAGATACTTCAACTCCTCCACTTGGAACAGGACCTCTTTCCCAACCTGGAGAAGGTACTCTACCCTTTCCCAGAGGCACTGGTCTTCTTGTCTTCCCAGGTCCCTGGTCTTCTTCCGGGCCGCTTCACACTCAGCTGTGAACTGCTCCAGCAGAAATTGTTCTCCATGTCTGTCTGAACTCTTCCCATGCCTGAGGCTTGCATCAGTGACCACCAGAGCCGTATTGTGCTTGAAATGCTACGACCCATCAGCTGCTTCTGGAGGCTCACAGGCCTAAAAACCTGATGAGGCTTCTTCTTCAGCCTGACAGCTTCCCTCACAGCCCGTGTCCACTAGCAAATTCAAGCTCAGACAGATACTGACCACCTTGCTGCTCTGGTAATTTGCCTCGACAAAGTAGGAACAGAACATTGGCCACTCTGACTCAGTGTCTATGAAGCCTGGTGGCTGTGTACTTTGCTCCTGTCCTTGACATTACACTCGGTGATGTAAGGATGTAAAACCCATGCAGAGCCATTCCATGACGCTCTCTACACATTGTTCTTGATCTGATCTGAGGGCCACAATAAGTCTGGAGGCCTGTTGCTGGTGACTGCAGAAAGTTTGTGTTATTGCTGGAATATAATGTTGATTGAGCTTCTATGATGAGCAAAAGAATATAAACTAATAGAGCTGTAAAAACATAAAGTAACTAAGAACTCAGGTTCTTTGAGAAAAAGGTCTGATCTTTGTCTCATTCTTGGACTTTACTTTGTAAATTCTAAAGGAAATGAGAAGCAAGAGATGGCAAACAAGCAAAGGCAACACACACAATGTACCTAGACTTTTGGACAGATGTCTAAATACAGGCGTAACTAGAGGCTTTCATGTAGGTGGGTAATACATATGTAAAGAAGAGTGGAGGATAATCACCCAAATCAGCCAGATTACAGAGAGCCAGCAGGCAGACGTTGACCAGTGGGTCATTATCAGGGTACTCCTTCATGATGGACACTAATCTGGGGATTACACCACTCTGGACTAACTGGTCCTGTTGATGTGCTGAGGAGAAAGTCAGACAAGGAAGGAGCGTGAGGACGTCATAACAAATATAAAAATCTATATTTACATTAGAAATGGAATTATTAATTAATTTCATCAAATATCTTACCATGTACTTCTTTCTGAAACCTGTCCTTCGGTCTATTCCATGTTTTATTGCACCTTATATTATATTCTCTATTCCCTTATTTTTTCTTGTAAAGAGCTTCATTGCATTGAGACCATATTAAACAAAAATATAACACTCTAATTCTCAAACTGCAGAATTAAAATGGAAAGTGTAGAGTGTGTCAAAGTAAGTCAGACTAGATCTGACTGGCACTGTGCTGTCAGATCTACTCACTGTTATCGAAGCAGATGCGCCCGATGGCCCTGCCAGTGTTCAGCAGCATTTCCTGGTCGCTGCTGCTCAGATGAGGAACCAGAGCCTTCACCAGGCCCGCCTCGATGCATGGATCTCTCACAGCAGCTACAACACACACAGACCACATGAAGCATGGAGACTCTGCTTTTATAGAGTTTCTGTTTGAGTTTGAGATTGAGTGGGGGGGGGGGGTTGGCATTGAGGAGGTTAATTGTTTTGGGGAAAAAGCTGCTTTTCAGTCGGGTTTTGTTTTGATGCATCTGTAAATGGAAAACCGTCAATGGAGGTAATGGTCTCAAAATCACTCCATGGAGGAGTAATTTTCCAGCAACAAACTTTTCTAGTTACAAGGAAAGTTTTGAGTTTGAAAAATTGAAAATTGGCCAGAAAATACTAAGAAATATTTAGATTAACCTCAGACATTTTGTAGGAAAAAAACCTTGGACATTTCTGAGTTTGAAAAGTCACAAATTTGCTGGGAAAATAAATTAAGATGTTTTTTTATTTTTATTTTTATTTTATTTTTATTTTCCCACAAATTTGCTGGGAAAATAAATTAAGATTTTTTTTTTAACTTTTCAAATTCATAAATTTCAGAGGTTTTGTTTTTTCCTTCGAAATTTCTAAGATTAACCTCAATATTTCAGAACGTTGTGGCAGAAATTGACTGCCTATATCTACAATGACTCTAATGAGCTGTCTGTAATGTACGATGGCGTGCAAGGACCACTAAACACGGAATAAGAATATATATGTCATAATCCATTTCTTTCCCAGAATTTTAACTTGCCTTTTTTCTATATTAGTTAGTACAGATCATAAAAACGGTTTAGACCAAAAAGGAAAAAAATTACCTGGTTAGTAATAGTCTTGGTGGAAATCCAGCACTCTTTATATGTGATCGCTGTTTATTGACGTAGCTGGTATATGAAGAGTGACATGTTGCTAGAGCATTCTGAGAGATTCTTTTTTAACCCTGTTAACCTGTGTTGGGCCAGCATTTCACTGGAGAATTTGGATTGTTGATGTTTTGTTGAGGTGCAGCAGAGTTTCGGGCAGCAGTAAAACTCTACCTTCTCGTGCCATTTCTGCCACCAGCAGAGCCACCTGGCAGCTCAAGCTGCTCCTGCTCCGTAAGGCTTGAGCCAGCGTGGGAAGAATCCCACTCCTCACTATCTCAGCAGCCGCATCCTTCTCTGTGGGCAGGACACACAAAGATACTTCTCAAGTAGACAAGATTATTCTTTTTCTTCTGATACCACCAGTCTCTCCCTTTCATAAGCTACTTTATATATTAATTCATAGATTAAAATGTATGAAGGAGATGCCATAATCACACATCAGTGAAATTATTTCTGATTTGTCCTCTGTTAGCCATGCGTAAGGTGAGGACATTTTTTCATTTTTTTTCTTTTGTAAGCAAACATCACTGAGTATTATCTGAGCTCACTCTTCTCCAGCAGAGCGATCAGGACTGTGTCCAGATGAGGCTTCAGCTCTTCTTCGATCAGCTCTGTGCTCACACTGATGGCCTTCAGCGCCTCATTTAGAGAGTCTGCAGAACAAGAGCAAATGGTTTGTCAGATGAAAGTGTATCTGTAAGGTAAAATACATTGATTTTATTCAATTCACTTACGTTCAATTTTATTTATAACAATTCAAGATGCTTTACAAAAAGCTATTCAGTCATACACACTTTAACATTTTTTCTAGTTATCAAACAGTACTGTAGGTTTGATTAATTATTCAAAGTCAATTAAAAACTTTGAATGTACTTTGAAGATACTCTGGTGGCGCTGGGGCAACGACAAGACATGCGACTACGACTATAGACACGACAATATAGGACCTGACAAGGAAACAAGAGACACAGGTGGACTTAAGTACACAGAGAATCAGGGACCATGAGACACAGATGGGACCAATCGAAGGTAGGGGGGACAACACAGAGACTGAGCAGAACACAGAGACCTAAATAAACACACAGAAAACCAAATCATCACAGAGAACTCATAAAATACACTTGGACACGCAGGACTACCTGGGATGTAGAGACAATGGTTGTGATACTGATAGTTCCCAAATCCATCTGTTTTAGTCACTTTGTCAAATGAAGGGATACAAGTCACTTATGTCAAGACCACGAAAAAATACAACAAACCTCAACACTCAGAACCTTATTGCTCCTATGTGCTCCTAACAGGAAGTGGAAAAATAGGTTTGTAAGCATTTGAGGCAGTGATCAAAGACCCTGCCTTGGTGGAATATCTGCACCAATGCAGAGCCAAAAGTACAGAGGAGGAAGCAGCATGGAGGGGTTGGCAGCATGAACCGGCCCATTGAGTTAAATCACATGTCAAACTCAAGGCCTGGGGTCCAAATCGGCCCTCCTCCTCTCGCCCCCACCTTCCTGTTCCTTGGCTTTTTTGTGGCCCTCTAAACTTCAGATGCTAAATTACATCAATCAGTCCCTCCACTTCAGTTTATTGCAATTCTGTGACTGCAGAAATTCATGCAATATTATCAGATCCCTGCAGATTTACGTGCGAATGCATCACTGTGAGTTTATTGCAATTTTTTGCTAATTTATTTATTTAGATATTGGGACCAAGACCCAACTACATATGGAAGTATTTCCACCTGGGGAAAATACTAACGGCTGAGGGAGCAGACAGTACGATTGATATGGTGAGTAACAAAGTCGTATTTAATGTCCCACTGAAGTGCAAATATTGCAAAATACAAATATTACAAATATTTAAATTATCACCAAAAAAATCTGTCTAAAAAGATCAATAGCTCCCAGAGGGACTGCATCATGTGAAAAGATGTTCGGTATTATTTAATTTCAAGAAGTATTTATTGATTGCAGACAGAACACTTATTAATATTTTAACAACCGTCAATCTTAATAAGAATTAAACTGAGTTTGACTCCCCTGAGTTCAACACTTTATTTCCTCCTGCACAATGTCAATGAGAGAAAGAGCTATGACATCACCATGGCTGCAGAGCGGGGAACTTAAAGGAGATGACGCAGGAGGCCTGAGCAGCACAACAACCCCTGTTATATAAGCTAGAGGTGGAACAAAGGTCTGGGGAATCTCATTATCAGACAGGACAGGTCTAATGCCTGAAAGCTGTCAAAGCTATGCTACCAAACATTCCCATTAGAAACAACCAACCAATGCTGGTTGATATCTGAAACACTCTGGAGGAGAACCGCTACGATCTCTGGCAAGAAGAAGACAGACTCCATCAATAGCTTTGCCAGGGAAGGTTCACCTTCCAGCAAAGGTTGAGGGACACAAAGATATCACACCGAGTTTAACACAATAATTCAGAGGGAATCCCTGGGTTCACATTAGCAGAAGCTAATAGGTTCCAAATGCATGTTGGGAAAGTTGATAGATGCGTAAGGAAAGTTGGGAATGTAGCCACTTATTTACTGTTGCTGCTGGTTTCCTGTGATCTCCAACTGACTGCATGGATTAGGGGTGAAAACAACAAGCAAGGAGGTTGTTTCTGTAACACCAATGAGTTCTTACATATGTTTTCATATCTAACTGGTCAGATATGTAAACATTCATTGTATGAATCTGCTTCTAATGTAGTGTGATTAGAAAGCAACTTGTAGTGTGATAGTTTCTGTTTTATTTTATTATTGGGTTGTAACCTGTCAAGGGACTGCAGATGCAAAGTGAGTTATGCTACAATCTGTTACAGTAAATGACAATATTTATGCTTGACCTGTCCCTTTCTAAATTATTGTTATTATTATTATTATTATTATTATTATTATTATTATTATTATTATTATTATTATTATTATTACAACCAAGTCAGCTTAAATTAGCCTAGCTGGGGTTATTGAACCTAAAATCATGGAGTAAGGATAACCTGCATACAGCATTGCATCACACACAGATTTATACACAGAGAACGACTTGCAGACAGTAAGAACTACAGCTAATCCCTTCAGACCCTACTAAAATAGCTTGAGTAGAGGGGAGGGGCGCCATTCACTACATGCTACGTCAGGATCTAAAACCCACGTCTTTTGGTTTTTGTGACCAAGTGTGTGAGTGTGTGTGTGTGTGTGTGTGTGTAGAAGGAAGAGGGAAGCAGAGGAGTTGATTTCCTAATCAGTCTTCCTGGGATCTTCCAGGAAGCCCACCTGGTGTGTGTGTGTGTGTGTGTGTGTGTGTGTGTGTGTGTGTGTGTGTGTGTGTGTGTGTGTGTGTGTGTGAGAGAGAGAGACTTCTACTCTGCAGCATGTCAGTATGCTCACAATAACACAGCAGAGCTACTCACTATGCAGCTGGGAGAAAACAATACACAGAACTGTAGAGTCTAATCCAATTCATGTTAGGCGCTACTTAGCTTATCTGAACGCCTCTCGTTCTACAGGAACTAGATGCTTATCATTAAAGATGTTGAAAAACATAAATATTATGGGACTATTTGAAATGTGTTGGCATGATGCACAGAGTCAAACTGTGTGGGTCCAGTTTGTCACATCAGCTGTTAGCAAGAAACCAGCAAAAAATAAAAAAAAACAACACAGAACAGGCAGCTGCAGTATCTATCTATCTATCTATCTATCTATCTATCTATCTATCTATCTATCTATCTATCTATCTATCTATCTATCTATCTATTCATCACACACACAGGAGGATGTTATTCATGAAGCTACTCACCCACGTCTGTCATGGCTGCTAGTCGGCAGACTGCTGGCTCCGTCTCTACTGCCACTGCTGTGTGTGTGTGTGTGTGTGTGTGAGAGTGTGTGTGTGTGTGTGTCACTTGGGGTTGTGGCTAGGAGGAGAGCAACACTCGCATATTAAGATCAGGCTTTCACAGATTTTGCCTCTTAACATTTCTCCTTGCTTTCAGATCTTATTTTTATTTTTTGTTTTTTGCTCAGATTTCCTCTATCCCATAATAATCCCTCTCTCCTTTGTCCTTAGTGTCGTCCTCACTTCTCATCCCAGCATCTGCAGCAGGACTCAGCACCACCTCAGTAAAAATCCACCATCCTAGGAACCTTTATGTTGACACACCCTTACAGTGAGGTTTGTGACCAGGTTCTTTAGAGGATTAGATGTTGCAAAAGTCACCTGATAAGAGGAAAATGACCACATAGTTTTCTCCATCTACTAATTGTTGTCTACTGACATCTTCCAGGATCAACACTCCTGCTTCTTTTCTTGTGGTAGCACATGGCTGTCTGCACTGAGCCAGGTTCTGCTTCTGCTGGAGGTTTCTTCCTGTTAACAGGAAGTTTTTCCTCTCCAATGTAGTATTTTTATCCTAGATAAGTAGGATTGATTAAAATGCATAATTAGATTTTTGATGATGGATCCAGTTGTTATTGGAAAAGCTAATTTTCTGAGCTCACCATTGGAAACAGAGCAAGAACAAGAAACATAATTTCATTTATGGAAGTTGGAAAACTCAGAGCAACACAAATGTGTTATTAAATGTGGCTGCCATGTGCATGAAGACGGTGAAACACACAGGTTTAAGCTATTTATCAGTACCTCTTTTGATTTATTTTATTATTCATCAGTGATGTACAGTTTCTAATAATAAACACTTTTTTGATGATTGTACACATGGAGCGGTGGACACTAATACTATGTTAAACATTGCTCAAGTTTTCTTGAGCAATGTTTTGCACTCAGGTTGCACTTGGATATGCATAATGCTGAGACAGATTTTTGCTTTTAGTCACAATTTACATTTATTTATGTCTTTTAAAATATAAATTTACATTTAAAATCAAATTGACTTTAAAGTAAATGTTAGAAGTAAAAGTACATATTGACATGGATTTAATGAAAGTAGTAAAATGACTGTCATAGTGAACATCTTTTAGATCAGGTACTTTCGAAAACTACTAAACCAGTTTCACTTTATTTTGGTAATTAAACAATTTCACACATAGAAAACAAAAAAAAAATGCTACTTTACAAACCCATAATTTACCAAAAAAGGAGTAGGCTGAAGCCAAGGCGTATGCTTACCTACTCAGAGCAACACAAGTAAATATTTTTCATAACCAACATTACATAATTACCCGACTGATATTGTTAGAACATGTATTTATCTGTGAGTTCCTATTATAATATTAAGCCTAGCTGTTTCAGTTTAGTGTTGTTACCAACTCACAACTCAGTGATAAAACTCGAATTTTTTCCTCATTGAAAAGAATCCTAAATATTTCCTATGCTTAGAAAGTAAAGACCTTTTTTGGCTCTAAGGTTTGGCTAATGCCTGACACCACGCTGAAGAGGGCGCTCTTCCACTGAAAGCCAAACGTCTCCAAACGAAGAAGAAGCTGTTACGACACTGAGGTTCGCTTTACGGTTCACGCAGCGTTCCTGGCTACCTGGTGCTGGTCCGGTGTTCACAGCAGATGGAACAGAATCTGTCGGTCGTTTATATCCTCTAAGTTTAATACCCGAGCCCAGAACAGGAGCTCCTCTCCGTCCGTCCACCGGTTCTGACCCGGTCCGCTCGCTGGAGACAAATGGCGGCCCAGGGAGGAGTTCTGTTCCAGGAGAAGGTCAGCAGGCTGCTCAGCAGGGAGAACGGGAAACCGGTGCTGAAGCCCAACAGACCGCTGGTCCTGAAGGACTCTGTGGGCAACAGGAAACCCAGGAAAGGAGGTAAGAGTCGAGCTGTGAGCGGCTGCTCCTCTGCGGTCCGGTCGGGGTTAAAGGTCAACCTCTCTGTCTCCTCCAGAGGCTTCCTGCGTCACTGAGATGTCCCTGCTGATGGCCTGTTGGAAGCAGAACAACTTCGTGGACAGTCTTTGCTCTAATGAGGTCAACACCTTCTACACGTGTGTTCACAAAGCGGAGGTCAGTCTGGTCGCCTTCCTTCCTCTACGGGGCTTTTGGTCTGAGACTTTGGTGTTAACGTTGCAGTTTTGGGAATTACATATATTGTACACATGGAGTCTAGTGCAAAAACCTGATCTAAATTACATTAAGCAAATTTGTTCTCATGATTCCAATTCGATGGAAACGCAGCTGACGTCTTCAGTCAGAGGCTTCTTCAGATTCGTTGCAAGACTGTCTGCTACAGGAGATCCATCCAGCTCACAGCATCACCATCCACTATGACGGGTGAAGATATTTGGATGACATGAATAATGACAACATTCACCTTCCCTTTGGGATCAAATATGTTTGAACCATCAAACACTCCTCATCCTCACAATCAGTGAATCTTTTCTACGTTGTATCAAGCTTCACCTTTGCACAAGTAGTTTCTCCATTTTGACTTTGTTAAATTATCAAATATTAATTGATATACAGGTGATCAACATCAGTAGAAAGTACATCTGATAAAATGTTCAATAAATTTCAATGAACTTTCATCCAGAACTGCACAGCATTCTGGGAGACGTAGGAAGCGGAAATTCTTTAGCTGCTCAACCCAAGTAACTCACTGCCTCAGTCTTTGGTTACCCAGCAACAGTCTGTTGAGTAGCCTGTGCAGCAGCAGCAGAGGTCTTCATCTGTCTGCTCCATCTCTTCCCCTTCTGTTCCTCTGAAGGTTGAGGACAGATCTACTGTCTGCTGGAGTAACACGGTGTTTCTGTTTCCCAGGCAGCGAGGAAGAACAAGTCAGAGCACAGCAACGTGACTGGAGGACGTCTGACACCGAAACAAGCCACCACTCTGCTGAAGAGGTTTCCTAACCTGCGATCTGAGATCTAACAGATGTCAGAGTTTTGTTTGGATTCGATTATGTGTTGCCTGTATTTCCCCTCTGTAATGATATATGTACATTTCAATAAATTGTTTAGTTTACACAACTATTTCTCCTTCAGTTTGTGTCTCATAGTTCTAACAGCTGGCCATATGGTACAGCTCAGGAAACTGGACCTGAACTCAGTGACAGCTTCAAAAGGAACTACACAAGTAAAATGTCTACCATCCACAGATCTTTCCTTAAATTCTAATGTTGACCATCAAGAGAAACTGAATTAAATATTGGATAAAAGTTTGGGAACAAAGACACTTAAAGAGTGAAACTTAAACACTGACATGGTCATCAAAACAAAATAAAAAAGCTAACTATGTAAAACTGTTGAATTAGTTTAAGGAGATATTGGATATATCAGTTCAACCTTTGCTCAGCCAGCTGCGGGTGTTTCAAGATGTGGGTCTCGGACCAGGCGCTCACGGTGGGCAGGCGGCTGTCGCATGAAACGTCTGGTTCTTGCAATAAATAACTTGAGAGTGAATGAAATACCGTTTTATTACATTTTATTACAAAAATCATGAACATGTTTGTGTTTCTGCTTCAGGTACCAAAGCAGTCAGACACCATAATCCATTCTGTTTGCTCTCACTGCTAAAGACATCAAAGACCACATGTTTCTACAGAAAAACGGGCAGGCAGAGTGAGTGACCTACTCCAGTCAGTAAGGAAAAACCCATGATAAAGCTAAATTAGCTAAAATGCTAATGTTAGCTTAAATGATATCACATTGGCTGCTGTGCACCTTTCTGATATTTCTATCCATCATAAATGATCCTGCGGGTGAAGAATAAGTGGATGGATGGAGGGATGAATAGATAAAATGAAGAAGAATAAAGTCACAGTAGTGCGAGAACAATAACAAACAGTGAACATGTGTTAGCTATGTTGATGTTTTAATGCTTCAGGATGATAAAAGTAATGAGGGACGACCCGAAACAGAAGCAGGAAATGTTTCCTGGAGGAGCTACTCCTCAAACAGAGGAGGAGGAGCGAGCTTCAGGTGGAAACTCTCTGGCTGGACAGGAAGCAGGAAGCCGGCCTTCTCACTGCTCTGGCCGTGTGAAACCTCAGAGAGGATGGAGAGCTGGAGGACAGAGAGCACACCTGACCAATCAGACGTGGAGAAGCAGGATGGTTACACATATGTGGTCATCTAACAGTGAGGAGTATTCCAGGTAAAGACAGCTTGTGACTGTTTCACTTATAGCATGGAAAAATGTCTTGCTATAAGTGAAATAATATGAGTGAAACTACAACTTTTTCATCAGTATTAAGAAATTATTGACTTAAAGCAAACTGTTTATTGCTGAGAAGTTAACTGGGTAACACTTTATTTGAAGGGGTGTAAATAAGACTGACATGACATCAGGCATGAACATGAAGGAGTCCTCATGAATATTTATGACTGTTGTCATGACGTATCAGTCAATAAATAATGACACTTTTATTGCAAAGTTGCCTTGAAAGTATACACTTTTCATTATTAGATTTGACTCTTAACAAAAAATTCAATTAAAACTTGCATTAAAAGTCTAGTTTTAATGCAAAGAGTCAACTTTTGCATTAAGAATGTCATTATTTACCAAATTACACTTCATGACAACAGTCATAAACATTCTTGAGGACTCCATGTTCATCACTGTTGTTATGACATTTTTATGACAGTGTCATGTCAGTCTTATGAACACCCCATCAAATAAAGTCTCACCGTTAACAGTAGTTTTGCCTTATTTAAAAAATGTAACACAGTGATCTTCCTTTCCTGGTTTCCTTCTATAAAACCTTATTATTAATCAGAATTTCTATTTCCCTTTTGAACGCATATTTTTCTATGTTTCTCAATCTGATCTTTTGACAACAGATCACATCTGTTGTCATGACAGCTAGCAGTTTTGGCACATTACTGAAGCTACAGCAGCATTACATATAACAGTGTTTATGTATTTGTGGAATTGCATTGCCATTACAAATATGCACCAAAGTTTGGTAATATTCTGCTAATGTAAAAAAAAAACATTATTTCGCAATGGTGGTGATTCTATTAAATAACATTTTAAAAGACATGTGAATAACCACAGGTTATTAAGAAACATGCCACAGTTTAAACCCTGCAAAAACATAAAAAAGATGAGTTTTTTGAAACTGCTGTGTTTCCATTAAGCAGATTTATTTCTGTAACTCCAATTTGTACGACGGTAAATGGAGACACAGCAGTTACAGCATCAGTGAAACAGACAGTGGTTCTGTACCCTGGACGGTCCTCTGTACAACCCTCGCAAGTGATCCCAGGACAGTTCCTGCTGCACATCCAATGTTGCCACGGCAACCACCTGCAACACAGCGAATAATCGCACATTGGCCTGTTATTATTATACACTAGTTTCACACTGAAACCAGAATAACTCATGGATTTGTTCCTGCCATGTTGGTACTTAGATGCTTTACTTGTTAGAGATAAATCAACAGAAGCAGAGCATTTAGGATAGATAAAGACATTATTATTCCAGAATGACTGAGCAGCGTTCAGAGGCTGAAGGTTTGACAGGAAAGCAGTCAGTGTCTTGTACAGACAGAAAATGGTCCAGCTTACCTTCTTCCTGTGAGTCTCAGCTCCTTTCTCATGATGTCCTGATGAAAACCGAGTCTGGAGCCCAGAGAACACACACGCATACACACACATGATGATAATATCAAACGACACACAGTAATTCTAACCTGTCCTGCTCTAGTTTAGCCTGAAACCAGAAAACCCCAACAGCTCTGGAAGTTAATGCCAACTGATGTTATATTTAATGACAGTCAACATTTTAACGGACAGATGAGACAATATTTTAGTAAACTGCAAACAATTGGAAGTTTTTGTGAATTGAACATATAACACTTGGGTTAATTATGTGTTTAGCCTAAAATTACACATAGCCATGTTGTGTTTTGTTGTTTTATTTCATTTCTAAAAATGGTTTTAGTGAAGTGATGTGTGGACCACTGTAAGAATAGCAGCAGTACTGCTGCAGCTAAAAGTGGATTCTAAATAAGTTAAACCTACTGTGACCTCTGACCTCGGGCTGCTGTAGGGAGGAAAACTATTGTTCAAAACTATTTTACAGAATGTCAATACAAAAACTCAAAATTTTCCTTAGCCTCAGATATTAGCCACAGAAATAAAACACATACAACAAATGAATTGGCTGCACAGTGACAGTAGAGGAGGTGACCTCTGTTCAGGTCAGTTCATGGCATTGGGATTTCTGCTTTATGAACGTTTCCTTATGATCAGCACAAACTCACTGACCTGGGCGAGAGACGCGCTGCGGCCTCTGATTGGTTCAGAACAAGCCCCGCCCCTTCCTCCGTGGCTGGAGGAACACTTGTAGCACCTCCATGGCTGCTGCGGCTCCGAGGCCACGCCCCTCCCACAGTCCTTCTGCTGCAGGCACTGCAGGTGGTACAGGTGGCCACAGCTGGGAAACACGCAGAGGTCAGAGGTCAGAGGGAACCTTGTAAAGTATCGTCCAGACAGAGAGGTACATAATTATGTAATAACACTGCAGCATGTAATAATGTAATATTAATGTTTGCGTGTGTGAGGTGGAAAACAGACCTTCATTAACCATTGAGACCACAACAAAACAAAAACCTGTCAGATGGCTTCACTGTCCATGAAATAATTCAAAAACAGCCCTGACAGTTTGGATCTTTGTTTTTTTCTTTCCTTCTCACAAAAAGTTTCAGTTTGTGTCTAAGAGAAGAGAAGGGAAGCCCATGTTTGACTTGTTTTGCCTTTACGTTTTGCATGTAAGTTTGCAGTGTGTTTGTGTGATAAAGAAAAAAAACATAACCTTCAGATATCTCAGAAATGAGATACTAGCATACAAAATCTTATAAAAACCTTACACTGTGGCAAGAAAGACTTTCAGTATTCAAAACGCCGCATGAACTGACTAATATAGTATTGCAAGGTAATACAAAAGAAATACAAAAATTCCCCCGTGTTCCTTAAGGGCCTCTGCAGCTTCCAGTGTGGAATAATCCAGTGGTTTTCACTTTGCAGTGACAGGCCGTGTTACCTGAACACAATGATCTCCTCGGCCGTGTCCTGCTTCCTCTTGTAGTGCTGCAGGCAGATGTTGCAGCTGTCCTGACGGGGATGGAGCCCTTTGGTGACGGCGGAGCGCAGGTGTGCCAGGGACCAGTGGAGGTCGAGGTTCAGCAGATTTGTTGTTGTTTCAAGCAGAGTCTGAGAGACAGGCACATTTTTTACTGCTTCTTTCGCCAAAATATGTCTACTGAATGCTACGCTTTTAATTTCTTTAGTCCCAAAAGTGTTTCAGATCATCAAGCTAATTTAATTTTGAATAAAAATAACATGAGTAAATACAGAAGGCAACTTTTAAATTATGATCACTGTAGATGTTTTATACAAACCAGTTGAAACTAGATATTTACATACACTGAATAAAAAGACATACATATTTTTTTCTCAATGTCAGAAGTTAAATTAGTCACAAAACAACTTTTCTTGTTATATGTCAGTTTCAATTATCCAAATTATGTTGATTTACTAAAAGCTAGAAAACTTGAGAGACATTTTTTAGACATTTTTTTTCAGAACTTTCCTCGAATTCAAAAGTTTGCACACATTTGTTATAAGTAAACTTTACCAGATGTATGGTTTGCATTTAGCAAATAGAAATAATTTAGGTAATTCTAACTAAACTAAAACAACAGAAGATTTAACTGCAGATGGCGATAAAACTAAATGTGTGAGTCCAAAGGTTCCCCCAGAAAACTTGCTAAGGCTGGAGGTTTGGTGCTGGGCAGTCATTCATTCAGCACCCCAAAGTGTTTTTGAGTTGAAAAACGCTTAAAGTTGAAAATATTAAAAAAATCACTTGATAATCATGTGTTATTGAAAGACTGGAAGATTAAAAATACTTTAAAAATACTCAATTAATTAAGCTATGCTTAGCCTGGTGGGGGCACAAGTAAAGCCTGGTGGCCCGCCAGGCTTGTAATACACTGGGGGAAACCATAGTGTCTTTCATAAAAAGACACAAAGTACCCGGATTCAGTTGTAGTCTACATGTCCCGGAATGTAGACATGTGGACAAAGGTTACCTGTTCATAGGTGAACGTGTCCAGCATTCCCAGAATGAGCCCCTGGATCTCCGCCAGCTTTCCTCTTCCATAAACTGGATCCTGATTAAAACCATCCACAAGCAAAAGTTTAAATATTTAACATATCAACTAGAATTCTTGATAAAAATGATTGGATGCTCCACTAAACGTTGCATACATAAGTAATGTCAGCTTGATTTAAATGGAAATAAGCCAACGGTGCTTATAAAAAGTATTCATCCCCTTGGATGTTTTATGCTTTTTATTGATTTTACAAATCAATTCATTAAAAAAAATACCTTAAAAACTTTAATGTCAAAGTGAAAACTGATTTCTGCAGTAGCTGAGATGGAGAGACTCCTCAAACAACAAGCGTTGGTCTGATTCTTCACCAGTCAAAGCTTTATGGGAGCGGAGATGAGAAAATCACAGCTGAATAAAACTCAGGTCAAGGCTGGACTGAAGTTGGCCAAAAGGCATGAGGGCAGAGACTCCATGGTGAAGTGGAAGAAAGTTCTTCAGAGAACATTTATTATCCAGCTAGACGACCACTCAACGCTTCCAGCTGAATCTACAAGAGATGATCTGAAGACACAAAGGGTGACCAAGAGTGGCCCAGTCAAAGCCCAGATCTGTTCACAGCCAATCCCCAGCAACCTGACAGAGCTGGAACAGATTAGCAGGAAGAGTGGAGGAAAACTACAGCCGACCCTGACTGACCAGCTGTGTTTCCTCTGACCTTGAAATTTGACAAATTGGAATAACAAAAATAATTTCCCTTAAAGGAAACATGTCAATTTTGAACAAACTCACAGTTTTGATAAAACGTTTTTGCACAAGGATGAGGTGGTTTAAAATAAGCCGTGTTACAATTTGTGTTTTCTGCAAAACTGCAATGGAGACACTTTTACTGAGACCCAGACTCCCTGCTGGGACGGCAAATAATCAATACTGTCTGGAAAGGGGGTGAATAATTATGCAATCAGTTATTTTACATTGAATGTTTTCATTTAATTGTCATTATTGTGAATAAATCAGTTATCACTTTGACGTTAAAGTTCTTTTTGTTCATTTTCTTTGTCATAAAGTCAAAATGTTTACCATGATTGATTAATAAAAGCAATAAAAATGGTAAAACATCCAAAGGTATGAATACTTTCAATAAGCACTGACTGTGAGCGAGTGATCTTTTGCTGGTGAAACCTACCGTTTCCCTGGTTACAACAACATCTAAAGTTAGCATGTCAGGAGCCGACCGATACAATTCCTTTTGTCTGTACTGACTGTTTAAATACATTGCTTCATTCGTTAATCTATCATCACCGACAAATGACAGATACTCACCTGCAGGATCTGCTGAATGATGGCAGGAAGTGAAATAAAGCTGCTCATACAGTTGAGAACCTTCAGGGTCATCTCCTTCAGCCCTGGGACGATCACAGACATGTTACCGCTCTAAACCAATCACAGCAAGCCTTGCTGCTCAAACAACAGAAACATATCAGCTCATGTTCATGTTCTCCTCTTCCACTAGTCTGTCCATGATGTCTCCAGTCCTGTCAGAACATACAGCTGTAGCTGACCTGAAGGCTGAGAGTCGTAAAAGGGGCTTAGGACCGTTTAACATAGCCTGAACAGAAACATGGTGGCCATCTGCTGAGGAAATTCAAATTCACCTCAACAAAACTTCATTAATCCCAGTGGAGAATTAAATAAATAGTCATCAATGAAACACAGAGTGGGTATATTTCTTTTTTTTTTTTTCTTTTTTTTTTAGTAATCACAAGATAAACTAACAAGAAGACAAGGAGCCTGAAACAGAGCCTTGATGTATCTCTTACATCCCGAACAGGGGGCGGTTCACAGCTGCTTTCTTTTACTTTGGAAGCTTATTTTTGTAATATTCTGCAATAATGTTTTTTATTTTTTTATTTTCTCTAATCGTTGTCATTTTTAAAAGACATCCAGTTTTTCTTTAGACAATCATACAAATATCTTTTTAGAGTAGAGCTGGAGCAAACATTGGAATATAAAGAGCATTTAGTGGCACCTCAAATTCTGCCACTTCCTGTTGAGCCATTTAACAATACTGACAAATCCATCTACTGATTTGTAGATATTAGCTTAATTATTAAGCAAGTAGTTTGTGTTGCTATCCAAGCATTCAGTATGCTGAGGTGAATCTTCATCAGTGCAGACAGAACGTCTGATTAGTGTAGCAGGAGTTTAAGCAATGTTACTATTGGGTCCAAGGATCAAGCTCTGCCTTCTACGGGATCAGGTCGGTGAAAACTCAATGCCAGAGCATTTTTACTTTTTTTCCACATAATGTTTGTGCAACTTTGAGCAAAAAACTTCAAACAATTGGTGCAGGTGTGCATGTTCACCATCCGAGATGTGTTTATCGCTGAGCCCCATGACTTCCTTCTGAGAGGCCATCATGGTGTCCAGGAGTGGAAACCACAGATCCTGTGAGGAAAGAGAACTGTCAGCTGTAGAAGTGTAGCTCCCTCAGTTCCCCGCAGAAAACACTTTGCTCACCTTCCTTTGTTCTTGATCAAGGTTCTGACAGTTTCGATGACAGAAGAGAATCATTTGGTTGAGTGAACTCTTCACTGTCGTCAGTGTGAATTCACCGTCCGCCTCCTCTTCGTCCCGTCCATCAACTCCTCCTCCAATGCCGCCGCTCATCTCTGCAGCGAGGACATCCAGTCTTTCCTTCAGGGTCTTCAGAAGGAAATGCAAACATTCAGTGAAAACAGCGGCTAACTAATACACCAAAAAGCAGACTACTGAGAGAGGGCGCCTAGTTTAATCAAAACCTCCCACCTAAAGCAGCTACTTTCAGGAAAGTGTGAAAAGTGAATTCATGAGTACAATTATGAGCTGTACCTGTAGCAATCCAGCAAATGCTCCAGGAATATCTCCCTTCTTCTCCAGCAGATAAGCCGTGGCTTCATTACAGTGGTACTTCTCTGTTATCTGGAGACAAAGTCATGAACTGTAAAGAATGATCACATCCCTTCCTGCTTGATGAACAGATAGAGGTAGAATGAAACAGAAGGGAAGCATTTCTTTTTACAAAGAGACTGATGATTGGTCTAGCTCCCCCTGCTGGATGATTCATACCATTCATTAGATACAACAGCATCCAGGGCACATTTAGAGCCTCTTCAAATGAAGTCTGGCTCTCTTTGCCATGACAACAGGAACGTGAAACACTCACCCAGAAGTGGGAGTTGAAGCTCCGTCTTATGGAACATTCTGCCAGGCATTCCCACCAGACCCTTTGGTCCTGCCAGGTCTGACCGCTATCCTCCCTCACCAGCAGAGTCAACTCACCACTAGGTAATAGTCAGTGGACACCTCCGCCTCACTCTTCCCCCAAGTGTTCAAGACATGCAACTGCAGATCAGATGAGACGATCATCGAGCTGGGGCCTAACGTGTCCTGGTGCAAAGTGCACATATGGACACCCTTAAGCTTGAACATGGTGTTTGCTATGGACAATCCATGACAAGCACAGAAGTCCATCAACAGAAGACTGCTCAGGCTCTGATCAAGGAGGCCCCTCCAGGTCTTACTGTCATCGCCCATAGTGAGCATGTAAGTCCCCCGGCAGAATACGGGAGTCCCCATCAGGGGCCCTCATGAGTGCTCTCTCCAAGGACTCCAAGAAGGTGGGTAATCTGAATTGCTAGGCGCAGAAGAACAAGCAGTCAGAACCCACTCAGTAATAGAACCAGATGAACCCCGAGATGGAGGGCAATACAAAACTCCAGAGTGACAGCATGTCCAAACCTGTGCAAGAAGACTGGTTCCAGAACTAGGGCCGTGTGTTGAGGTGAGTCCGGCAATTTCTAGCCGGAACCCATCAACCTCACACACCAGCTCAGGGTCCTTCCCTCTGAGGGAGGAGAATTTCCATATCCTGGGATATAGCCGAAGGCCCCACCTTCAGTAACCTTCAGAAACCTTCAGTAACCCCCATCACACATTGTACCCAACCCGCTCAGGTGGTGAGTCCATAAAAAGAGGGACACATGTTTCCTCTCTGGGTTGAGCCCAGTCGGTCCTTTAGGTATTAAAGACCTCTATAACCTACCCCACCTCGAGGCCTGACTCCAGAGGGGGGCCTGGTGGCCCTTGTCCAGGTGAGGAGACCCTGTATCTAATGTTACATCTCATCATATGGGATTTTTAGACTGTTTTTTTAAACCATTTATTAAGAATTTTGTAACTTCCAACAACATTGTAGAGGCATAAAAACAGTACCTGTATGGCCTCCTCAAGCCTGTAATGTTGGGAGGTGTGGAGGAACTTCAGAAGCTCCTGCGGCTCAAAGCGGCACATCAGGTCCAGCAGAAGCTCATAAAGTTCAGATTCCAGAGGCAGCCGGGACACAGACTGAGATCCTTCTCTGAGAGAAACAGCGACAAGGACAAAGAGTCAAAGATCAGGAGGGACAACAGGAGATCTGTAGTTATCAAACACAAAGGGAAGGAAGCAAACCGTACTGAGACTCAAGGAGGCAGTGGAGGAATTGGAAAAGTAGACTGTCGTCCTGCAGAGACACACACAGAGAAGCCTTCTGAAATAAACCACTTTACTATGTACAACTGCTTAATTGCTTATTAACCCTAATAATGACTCAGCCATGATTGCAACTAAATGTCTATAGGGCTCTAAAAGAAGTAAAGATGACTACCTGAAATATATTAGTTATTCTCTACAGCAAAATGTAGATTTGATCCTAAAGTTTGATCTCAGCTCTAAAACTAAACATCACACTGAAAGAGGATGGATTTAAAAAATGGAACTGAAAGCCTTGTGTGTCTTAAGTGATGATGATGATGATGATGATGATGATGATGATGATGATGATGAGTTGTTTACCTGCAGCTCAGAGATGATGGTCTGCACCTCCTCTCTGAAGTGCCATCCCACCAGGTCAGCTAATTTACCAGGATCCAGGCTCACCAGCTCCTGTTGTATAGTACGACAACACACCTGCTGTATAATGACTGATGCAAATACAAAACAGGATGAGGCCGTAGTAGAACATGTCCGGTCCAGCCAAAGCTTCCCCCTGAGAACGAGCTGCTGGGAGACACTGTCAATCTGACCACCAGCCTGACCTGCATGTGCTGCAGCACCTTCTCCTTGACCTTCAGCTTCTCCTCTGAGCTGTAGCCTGGCATGGACATTAGGTTGTGGATGTAGCTGAAGATTTCCGCCTAACACACAAACACAGCAGAAAACTATAAATGACGGATTTCAGTAAGTTATTTCATGATAGAAAAGCAATAAAAAAAGAAGAATCCAATATTCTGCACAAACAACACATTTACCTGAACTCTGAAGCTAAACCTAGCAGGTGTTTGAATTAGTCCATATTTTAGACTCAAAATAATATGTTAAATATTATTAATATAATGTCTAATAATCAACATATTATTTTAGCAGGAATCATCTTTGCTTTGCTAGATTATAAATATGGTACAATGAGAATCTTATACTTCTAGTTCTATTTCAGTACACAACTAATACTAATTAATGTTGGTGAATATGTATGATATCTGCCACTATGTGCGATCCAAACACCTCGGTACCTTTCGAAGTGGGTCCTGTAAGTAGCAGTCCACGATGCGGTCATACAGATGCTTCTGCTCATAAAGGAACTCACAGATCTGGTAGCTGGAGGGCAGAAAACAAGTTAAAGCTGCAGAATGTAACTTTTATAATATATATATACATATATTACATATTTGTTGAAACTGTCACCATGTCATGACAGTCTGGGATGAGACAGATAATCTGTGAAAAATTTGAATTCCTCTTCCTTCTCCCAGTGCTAACTAGAAACAACCAATCACAACCAACCAATTAGCACCGTCAGTCACAATCTCATGTGGTGTTGCTCATCCACCCTAAACATGCTGAAGTGATTTTCATGTTTAAGCATCAGATGTAGATCACCATGTTTGATTGCTTACAACTTGGCTTTCTCTGCCAGCATGAAGAGCCGTTCTTCGTTGAACTGGACCAGCCCCCCGACCTGCAGCAGCTCCAGCAGAACCTAAGCAGAGATATAGACGATACATGTCAGAGTCTGTCCAGCAGATTGGCGAGGAGATGAGTCACGCTTAATAAATGACTTAAAGATAACAAGTACCACCAGTCCATCCTCTGGACCACCTGGGAAGGTAAGCATCTCTTCCAGGTAGATGGATTCTGACTTAATAAACCTGAAATATAACTTCTGACACCCAACATCGATGTTTTTCAGTAAGTCAGAACCAGTGACCCTCTGTTAAACACAGGGAACCAGCAGCAACAAGAAGCTGCTTCTGATACCATGTTAGTACTGAGCTTGGTTAGCTCGGCTGGACTGACCAGAACCACATAGAGAAGCTATGGAGTCAGGAGGAAGATGAGAGACACCAGAACCAAACAACATGGCATGAAGTTCTCTATCAAAAGCAACCTGGACTTCCAGACCCTCAGCAGAACCACAGGCTGGTCTCCTCAACGACACGCTGCACTGATGCAGGAAATCATGCAAGTTATAGATAAGAACAGATTTTTCAAAAACCTGACATTTCTGTTCAAAACATTGTTTTTTTATTGATCTCATGTAATATTCTAATTATAAATAGAAATACAAATTTCTGAGACAAGAAATTTGGGGTTTTCTTATCCAAGTCAGAATTATGAAAACACAGACCTGAAATTTATATAATATGACTTGTCCCTTTTGAAATGAGGGATGAAAAATATAACTCTTTCATATTACATTTTTTGAGCCGTGCCTGCAGAGCACTGACTGATGTTTATTAACCGTTTTAAAGCAAAAGTACCTTTTTCACATTTCCTGCTGTGTGGAAAGAATTCATAAACTTTATAAACAGCACACCTGGACTTACTTCTATTTTATGTTGAAACAAAGTCAACAATTTTCATTTGTACAATTTTTATCTTTTCTCCCTCGTTCAACCAAAAACTGGAAGATAAAAGTCTTCAGCCCGGTGCGTTGGCCTCAACTAGCCCTTTCTTTTTTTCAAGGACAATTTTGATTACGGAGATTTCTTAATTATTTTTAATTGTTTTTTTCTGTTATTTTGTTTATTTACTTTGGATATTTGAAATGTCTTCCAATTCTTATGTTAAATGTTTGTTACAATTTAAAGTTTATTCATCTTTGAATGTGTTCTTGCATTATTATGCCATTACCAATATTTTACTTGAAAATAGTCTCAAAACAACGTTATTGTTTATCGCAATAACTTCTGGAACATTTTATCATCCAGAAAAATGTGTTATTGTGACAGAATTAGCTGTTTCTACATCGCATTGGTCACATGACTCAGAACATGACTGAGCTACATTTTCATGTTAAAAACAAAAAACATGAAAAGCATTCTGTAGGAATAGGTGTGTTGATCCTACATATCTTCAAAGACAAAGTGTGTGACACGGTTCTACATTGACATGTACCTGCTGCCGTTCAGTATGTCGAGAGTCATCGTCAGGGCAACACAGGAACTCCAGCACCTGAGGAGACAGAAGTCCTTCAGACACAGAGGACAGACAGAGACACAAGGAATTCAACACCGTGCCTGTCTCCCATCTGCTGTCACTGCTGCAGAAGAATGTCTCAGCTTGAAGATGCAACAACACGTTTCTTCAGCTTAGAACATTCTCAACCTGTGAGGTTGTTTTGATGCACAGGGAATATAGGTCAGATGAAAATTTCACTTCCGTCTCTGCTCTTTCTGACTTTCGGTCTGATTTCAGCTGATGATGTCACTGAGCTGAAATGTCTGCGCAGAAAGCTGACAATATGAGCTGACACCACAAATACTAAAGCAGCAAAGCTTCTGAAACCCATGAGTCACTTAAAAAAAGGAAGGCAACGATTTTATACCTTCTTTTAATTTAAATCAAATATTTTATTCCACTGTTTTTGTGTCTCTGGAGTTCATCTTAAAGGAGATTTTCAGGACCCTCCAGTCTGTATTTATTGCTTAGTTTCTGTCATTTTGGGTTCAGTTTTAATGGGCGGCCCCTTCGTGAGGCTTCAAGGTTTTAACACAAACTTGGGAAGTGAACTTGATGTAAAAACAAAGAGCATTTGCTGATGTCAAAAGTATTGTTTGCAGTAATAAATCTAGTTGTAGAGAATTGTCTACATACCTGATCAAAAAGGTTCCTGTTCACAAACAGCGTGTTGTTTGGCTTGGCCAGCTGCCGAGCCAGGAAGGTGAAGAGACCACCGACTTGGGAGGGAGTGAAGTCAGGGTTGTCCACCATTACCTTTCATTAAAACAAACGAGCAGTGTATTGATTAATGCACAAAAGAAAACAATAAAAATGAAATTAATCATGAGAGATTTTCAGACTGTGGTCATAATCATTAATAGTTCCTCATAAGGTCTCAGTGGACAACTAGCAGCTGTAAACCACCTGAAGAAGCTGCATTTTGGCTTCCTTTCTCTCTTCATTACAACAGATTCAAACTGTTTATAGGACCTGAATCTCACCTGAAGTAAGATGTCCACTATCCTCTGTTGGTACTCCAGGGCCTGCTTGTCGTTCTGGACATCATCAAACGTCTGGAAGACATACACACATTTCTCCAATCAAGAACATATTTTCTTACTTCAGTCAGCATTAAACAAAGAATCTTTCCATTTCTGAAAGTAATTTGATTTTATGTTGTAAAACTTAAAAAAGTGGAAAGTTTAAAAATGAGTGGAGATTTTATTGGGGTTTTTCAATGAAGGCAGTAAACCACACACAGCCAGTGCTTAGATTATAGATTATTTTGTTGTTAAGATAAACAATAAAAATGTTGTTTTAAGGCCATCCTCAAGTCATATAATCCTCATCGAATAATAACACAAGAATGAAATGAATTTAAATTTAAAATGAATGAATTTTAAATATCCACAATAAATAAACAAAATAGCAAATGAAATGACTTATGAAGCCTCTGTAAACAAAATTGTCATTCAACAATAGAGTTAGTTGAGACCAAAGCACCAAACTGAAAACATTTATCATCCAGTTTTTGGTAGAAATAGAGAGAAAATAGAAAAATGATAAATCACGCAAATAGAAATTATTGATATTTTAATTTATCATGTGATTAATTGAATTATTACAGGCCTATCTGTGTCCATATTAGAGAATATTTTTTGAAGACTTGGTGTCCCAGATGTACCTGAATGCAGCATGAGCTTGTGTTGGGAAAATCCCTTCTCATCAATGGAGATTCCTCTGTCTTACAATATAAATATAAATGTAAATGTACAGAGTTTGGTTTTCCTGCTCCAGGTGGTTTACATTCAGATGGGCATTATTTCAGGTGAGCAATTTAGCTCAAACTCTGTGGCTTATTGTGGTTAAAACATTTGTTATCTGGCATAAAGTTTTGTATGTCAGATGTAAAACAACACTTTATTAGTTCACTGGAAACTAACTGGAGAGTTTTGTGTCAGTTTATATACTCAAACCAATCTGAAATTGGCGAAACTTTGAATAAAAACCTAAAAAATAAAAACACAGCATAACTAACAGCTTGTTAATCACAGTTGAGAGACAGTCAGAGAGACATCTCACCATGGCAAGGACATTGAGGAACTCCCGAGTGTCAAAGTGGAGGAGTGTGTGAATAAACGGGAAGACTTCCTCCTTCTGTGAGGAGTCGCCTGAATGGAGACGGATCAGGAACTCAAACACCTGATCAGACACAAGCAGAACACAAAAACAAACAAATGCCAAACAAACCACCTGCTTTCAATAACTCCAGCTACATAAGACCGTAGAGTGAAGTTATTCCACATCAACATGCACAGCAAAATGAGCATCAACAGATTCCTGTAGAGACCAAAAGATTGCTTTCACTGGATTTAAATACATTTCTGAAAACCAGTAAAATAAATTCAACATCACTTTATGTCATGAGCTGTTCTCACAGAGTACTGGACATCTGAACGGTTGACCATACCTGGTATTTGACCTGAACAACCAGATCTTCAGGGATGTCTCCAATCGGATAGGCTCTTCCAGCAAGACAGCAGCTTCATCCACACACACACACACACACACACACACGCAGAGATATTCACTGATGGTGATGCAATTTCTGATTTTACTATGCAGAGTTATATTTCAACAGGCAGTTTTATTTAACATGAAACACACAGCTGAAAGTAGAGATGCACTGATTTGATATTGAAAAACAATTTTAGATGTGATATCAGTGACGATGTGCCCAATCCATAAGGTCAGATTTATTCCGTCTAATTCCGTCTATGCTTTGTGCTCTGAGCAACGTTATGCTTTATTATTTATTCTATATTACATTTAGAATTCCTAAATATAATTTTAAAAAAAGGTTTGTTGCAGTTTATTCTTATAAGTTTGACCAAAGTAGTGAATGTATTGTTTTTGTCACTTTCAGTTCCTTCATTATTTATTTCACTTTGGCTGTTATACTCATATTGTGCTGACTGAACAAATTAATGTTGTGCTGTTTTTGCATGTTTGACCAAGCTTGTGAAGCTGTTGGTATATTTATGTGTGTTGTACTGGTGCAGAGTTATCAAATACATTTGTAATTCGGTACATTTATGTATGTGTTTAAAAAAAAGGAACATTTTAGGCCAATCCAGCTGTTTTTCTGTATCAGATCAATATCAGACGATACTAAAACCTCAGAAGTGGGTCAGCGCATCCATAACTAAAAGACTCCTCTGAACTTTTAGCCAGCTTTATTCTGATGTTTCCAGGCTAATCGATTAATCAGTTAGTAAAACTTCACAAATAAGCCTCAATGGAACAAATACAACAAACCTGGTGAGGGTGATACAGGCGAACATTAGAGCAAATCAAACTCATCAAAAATCAATCAATAAATAAAAAAAATATGAGTTTGTGTAGTCACAATATTCTATGCATTTTTGTAAGTACAGATACAGGCTAAGCCTGTAATATACAGCAGTTTTACACATACGGTAATAACCGCATCAGGAGGATTTACCTTATGTAAACTAGTAATTTATTCCCCATCACCACATCATCACCTACAGAAAAGGAAACACACGTAAAAAAAAAAAAAAAAAAGTATTTAAAAATGTTTTGTGGCAAAATACTGACAGAGAAGAAAAAAAAGAGAAAAAAAATCGAATAGAACAGAAAAGGAAAGAAAAAGGTGCAGGTGTCACCTGTTAGGCTCCGCCCCTCTCTGACTCTGGGACCAATCACTGAAAAGAGTTTCTGGAATAATAAAGGACACAGTTCAGGAGGGATCTTGGTCCTTTATATCAGAGCACACAGAATGCAGTTTAGATCTTCTGAAGTATCTATAATCTCCTCAATTAAATGGTTGATGAAAAAACTGACAAAGTAAAAAAAAACCCAAAAAAAACATGTTATCTAAAAGAAACACTGAAACATTGGAAAGCTGAATACCACTTTGCACCAATCTGATAACCGAAGAACCTGAATAATCCTCAACTTCCAGTTCAGTCAGTCACAAAAACACGCCGTTTGTGTGGAACTTGCCTCCATTGGAGTACTGTAGTCATTCATGCCTCGGTTGAAAATATAGATCACTGCATCATAGAGCTGGTTGTTCCAACACACCTGGACCACCTTTACTCATTAATGCACACAGACAAGCAGAGACAACATGTCCAGGCATTCATACTTCATACTTGTTGTGTTCTACATACAGGATTCATCATACATCTACACACCTGCTGTATGTCCAGACTGGTGATATCCAGATGGACAATGCATCTCTCCAGGCTGTCCATCATACCGTTGTCATGATAATGTGCCAGGAGGTCCTTCATAACAGGCGTAGTGATGTGACCGAGCCGATTGGCGACGATGTACGACTCCAGTGACTCCAGGAAGACGCCCTTAGCAACCATATTCTCCGCCAGCCGAGAATACAGTTGGTTGAACAGCAGGTCACTGTGAAACAAGGAGCTTCACTCTCAATGGTCAGAGAACCAACACTGACCACTTCACGGAGGTTGGAAAATAAACCACTGTCAGCCTCTTCGTCACAATCTTAAAATAGAAATTGTGTGGGCTGCCTTATTGTGTTAGCTCTGGTCTTTGCCCGTTTTCTGACACCAAATGTGTTGCGAACATAACAGACACTTTGAACTGCCTCGTTGCTGAAAACGTGCTATATAAATAATATTACCTACAACCTACCTTATGCTTTTTGTTTTGATGTCACACTTAAATATCAGATCACCAGAGAAAATTAAGTATCCAACAGAAATAACCCAAGTGAGTACAACATTCAATTTCCAAAAAAAGACACATGACGGCAATAAGAAAGAAAGACTGAGAAGAACAAAAACAGCCACAAAGGCCTGTCTCACAAAAAGCCCCCCTATCTGGATGATCCCAGAGATTGCTGGGAAAATATTCAACAAGTGGAACTGTTTGGAAGGTGTGTGTCCCGTTAAATCTGGAGTAAAACACGGCATTAAAAAACCCCACAGCGACAGTCAAACATGTCGTTTTTGTTGTATTTTTTTATTTTGCAAAATGCTGTGCAAATGGTATCTTTCACTTCTCTACTTTAAAAATGGGAAGGAACTAGAAAAAATTGCATTTGCTGCGAAAATGCAACGTGAGTGATGTAAGCTGAGTATTTTTAGTGAAAATTGTATGATGGTTTAATAAATTCTACTTTCTGACAAAAAAAATCTGAAGAAGGATGTTATTTTCTTAATCTCAAACACATTTAGTGGATGAAACAGGGCAATAATAAAAAGCTCATGAAGTTCACCTGTGACTGTTTTTAAATGACGGTTCTGAAGTAGCCTAGTCAAAGTCTTGACTTAAATACAATTGAGATGTTGTAGAGTGACCTTAAACAGAGGGTAACTACTAACTCACATAGGACCATCGTTAGTTTGGATAGATGTTTATGACTTGATGAAATCTGCTGGGTTTCCTTAGATAGAAAACTTTTTAAACTACTCTGAATAATAAACTGGGGTTAAAATAACTAGGATCAATTGGAAGTGATTCTAGTCATGGTCAGGCTTTGTCCCACCTTTAGAAGGTCATTAACACAATCAGCCACAGCATGAACACACACATGTACTCACGCCTTCTGCAGCAGGAGGCAGTAATCCACCAGGACTGGCACCACTTCCTGATCCAGGCAAAGAGATAAACAGGGAACATTGATTTCATTCACAACCATCAAATCAATCTACTGACATGTTTAGACCAGTCCCTTTTGGTCATGCCAGACACAGTCAGAGGCGTAACAGGCTCAGGTCAAGTAAGTAAATTGATAATGTGTTCATCAGCACCACAAGGGAGGCGGAGCCTTTACAGCCTGTTTTCTCACTCATCTTGTTAGCAGAATGGCGACTTTTAAATGGCAAATGTTCTTCATTTATTTTTTACTTCTATGTATTTGACACCATTGAAAAGCTTTGGATCCACACTTTCAGAATCGGTAAATAACTCGGGCAGCGTCTTCACAGTATACTGCCTCCAGTTCATCCTGCTGCATTTTAATTTTTCATGGCTTAGTTTACCATGAAAAATGGTAAACTAATGACTGTAGGCTGGAGCTACAGCCTTAATGACTGTAGCTTCAGCCTTAATGACTACATGTTCATTTGTTCCCATTAAATTTGACTAAAATTGGAAGAAATTATTGGATTTCATTTGTCCTTTGTTTGGTAAATATAAATAGAAAATGTACTATTAAGGTTTTTCACCACTGCTCTTCATCACCATGGATACATTTGTCTTATTTTAATCTCATTGAGAAATGTTGATCTTATTGTGAACAAAATTGCTTTAATATTCCTAGTAAGTAATGTCCACCCACTGAAGTTTGGGTCATTTTCTCTCGCCATTCATCCATTTACCTTCATGTAATGGATCACTAATGTCAATTTGGTACCATAACTTTTTTATCACTGTGATAAACAGATGCTGTACACGAATGATGGCTAATGCTGAAAAAGCAAGAAAAAAGGGGGTAACCATGGCAACCAGTGTAATTTGAGCAGTCACATTATCCATCATGTTTACAAACGAACATTTGTTCCATACAATTAAAAACATAATTAAATGTCGTCATCAGAGGTTCCATATTTGGTCACTTACTTATTATTCTCAAAGTTAAACAGATTAAAAGTTCAAATGTGTTTCCATTACCTGGAAATGCTGCTCCATGACCTGCAGCTTGCCCTGTTCTGGGCATTTCTTCACAGCGTACTCTGTAAAATGGAGAAGAATCTCTACCATCTGCAAAAAAAAGGTGTTTCAAGTTTGAAAAACCAAAAATCCCCAGCAGATTTTACAAAGTGTGAAAGAGGTAAAGACTCTCACCTTGTCGCTGATAACCGCCTTCCTTCTCTGTGAATCTCCATGAAGGCCTTAAACAAAGATCCAGAAAGAAAAAAAATTCCAGCTGATTTTTTAGTATGTGATCAAACCATATTTAAAAAATAGTTTATATTAACATTAATTATGACCACACCCACCAACCACAGCCTTGGCGGTGCCTTCATGGAAGGACCAGGCCAGAGACAGGGCCTCAGTGAAATGTTCCTGTTTCAGTAAACAGTCCAGACGCTGGAAACAGAGAACATGGGTTGTCTGGGTAACCATGGAAACCCACAGGAAACACACTGAAGATGTGGCTGTATGCAGATGACACTCAATGGCTTCCATGGACATCAGTTTCATATTTACATCCTAATAATTCTGTTCTTGTGTACTTCTGTGACCCTTTAGCTTCTTTAAATCTAACAAATTGTTTTGTAAAATGATCTTCATATGCAAATAAACAGCAATACTGCCTTTATCATAGCAACATCATACCCTGATGAGCTCATCCTCACATATAACCCTATTGGCTGAGATTGATTACTGCCTGCCTTAAAGTTAGAGCCATATTCTGGCTGCTGCCATGACAGTTGAGGGTTTTATGCAGATGAGTGACACACACATTCATAAAGATGAAACATGATGCATACCTCTTTCCAGTTCCTTAGGGACATAATGTGAGCTGACTGCAAAACAAGCAAATCAAAGGAAAGCAACAAGATCTGTTAAACAACAAGATCAGATATTGTGCAAATAACATCCATATGGTTGGCAATGATCAAAGTATTTTTTCAAAATAGTAACAATAATAGTAAATATTCCTGTGTTTGTAGAACTGCTCCTTGAAAAATTCCTGCTGGATTTCTAGATTTGGTCATGTCACTTTTTACTATTCAGCTACACACACATACACACAACTCCAATAAAACACAGTAGAGTTTGTGTTTGTAACACGACAAAGTTATAAAGAGGACTAAATATTTTGCACAAGCCAGAAGCTGAGTTTTGTTCTGTACTGAACACTGATGGATGAACAGACACAGACTCAAGTTAACCGCTACCTTGGTGCCCAGGCAGACGATCTGTCCTGCATAGCTTGACAGTGACTGGTAGCAGGCCTTTTCTCCAACCAGCGCCTAAAACACAAACACACAGATTTTACAATCTTAACACATGAACAGCAGATCTGAACGACTCAGCTGGTGTCTTAGGATGACCACATGTTTAATAATCACTGTAAAACTGACTAGCACTGATAGCCATTTTAGCAAATAGTAGCTAAGCAGGATTTGTGATTTCAGAATTCTTAACTTTCACACTGCAATGTATTTCCAGCATATTTTGAACTTTGGAATATTAAGCATGCTGATGTTAACTTCAGATTCTCTAACACATGGCATTTTTCTGGATTTTTCAAGTCACATGTGTCAAACTCAATGCCCAGGGGTCAAATCTGGCCCTTTGTATATGGCCCTCTACTCCCCAGATGCCAAATTACATAAATCAGTCCCACCAGTTTTTGGTTAAGTCTAGGACTGCAAAAATTCACAAAATCAACAAATCCCCGCATTTTTTGCACTATTGAATAATTCTAAATTTCTTGTGAATTTTCCACAAAGTGGTCAAAAACATCGAGCTTAAGTGATGCTAACTCCCACCTGTAGGTGGCAGTAATTCTTTCTTTTACACCACTGCTGCCTCACTCCTTATTTGTTGTCAAGTTCACATCCGTAACAAAAAGTTGCATTTAATGTCATACATAAGTACAAATATTGCACAATTCCTTGCAAATATTTCTAAACTAGCACCACAACATTTTTGACTTTCAAAGCAAAAAGAAACAACAATACAAAAACAACTGGGAAATCCTGGATAGATCAATGTGAAAAGATGTTCAATATTATTTTAATCTAAGAAGTATTTATCAAATGCAGATACAGCTATTTATTAATATTTGAACAGTTTAATGGGTTTTATCAGAACATTCTGCAACAAGCAGATATCTAGGAATGTTCATGATCTTGATGTGGCACAAAACAAAACTGAGTTTGACTCCATTGCTTTAAGTAATTTTAATTCTGTTTTCAGAAAAATAAAATAACAGCATTGTTAAAGTTTGGTTTGGTTCCTGAACAACATCAGTGAGTTTTAGCCACACTACAGCTAAAACAAAAATATAAGAATCTGGTCCATAAGTGAGTTTTTGAATGTGTGCGTATTAATCTGTGGGTTTTCTGTCAGTTCCTCTAAAATCAAACCGATCACTGAGAACCAGAAGTGAAGTAGTGACTGTCATTTACACAAAACAATGTATGGAAATCTGAATTCAACTCTGATGGCTGACTAAGGAGTAAAGATCGGAAAGTAAAGGTTTTGCCATACTCATTATGAGTAAAATAATGATAAAAGCCCGTTTTGTTTACAGACATTTCCACGGCAACAGGTGTCTGTCTCACCAGAGCCTGGGAGACGTTGCCTCCGGTTGCTAGGGACTTGAAGTGCCGGCTGTTGTAGACCAGCTGCACCTGTTCCAGGTCCAGCGTCTCCAGGACGTCCTGGGTGGGTCGGTCCACCACATGCAGCTTCTCATGGCTGTCCAGCAACACCAGGGTGCAGCTGTTGATCCACTGCAAACAGCAACAGCAGCACATGGTTACCCTGCTGGTGCTGCACATCATTCAGCCAACACTAAAAATGAAGCATTTTACTTGCATTTAGGAATGCACAAAAAGAACCTTCAAGGTAGCAATTGAATATTATTTTGTCCATCAAATCAAATCAGTTTTTATCTGTATACTGCCAAAATACATCAGTCAGTCTCTCCAGTCAGTCCCTCATCACATCGCATATCGCATAACTGTAAGTTTATTGCAAATTTTCTGCAAAAAATGTCAGAAACAGTGGGCTGAAGTGATGCTAACTCCCACCTGCAGCTGGCAGTATTTTTTAATTCTATGCTGCTGCTGCCTCAGCCTTACTTCATGTCAAGCCACAGTCTGTGATCGATTATCGCAAGTAACAAAAAGTCACATTTCAAGTTGTACATAAGCGCAAAAATTACAAAAGTTTCTAGCAAATATTTCTAAATTAACACCACAAAATTACCAAAACAATGTGAAATCCTGAAGAGACAGAACATTGGTGGTCTTAATGTGGCCCAACATGAAAACCAGCTTAACACCCTGATCCAGAACAGCGCTCGTCTTTTCTGCTCTGGGGTTTGTGGCTAAGCTGAGGTCAGAGCTTACGTTGAGGCTGATGATGTCACAACTCAGCTGCAGCTGCCTCTGCTTGATCACATGGATGGTTCCTGTCTCCTCCTTCTTCACCTGGATAAATCAGACCAGTTTAACCATCACAGAGACCACAGAAAAGAGCAGTTCATACAACGGTTGGTTTATGGAAGAGACTTGGACTAGGACTAAAAGATGTATCAGTCCCAAAGGTTTACTGGCAAATCTCATCAAATAATCTATAACTGGGACTGTAAATTGAGATTAGAGTCAGATGATGGAGAGGATGGAGCTGAGCAGATACCAGCAGGAAGTGGACTGAGTCTCCTTTGCAAAAGGCCAGCATGGGGTTGACCATCTTCTGGACAGGAACAAACTGCCAGGCCAGCTGAGGCACGCTGCTGGGATCAGACTGAGGAGAGATAACGTCAAAAACAAATGTTGCTGAAACATTAAACAAACCCCCCCCAAAAAAACAGAACACACAAACTTTTAATGTTCAAGTTGTAGAATTAGAACTAGAATTTTCTCCCAGTACCTAAAATGGACCCAGGTTATGTACAAAATGAGACAAAATGAGAGATGATTCCATGATAACAGACTAGCAGGAGGCTAGAGGATCAGACCTTATTGTAGGGAAGAGTCATCCACACATTCAGGCTGGGCTTGAGTCCAATGATCAGAATCTGATTGGAAGAAATCAAAAAGTAAAAACATCAGTAGTGTAGTAGTAGTAGTAGTAGGGTGTATTTCTGTCTTCGCAGGGACTTTGAATTGACTTCCGTTAAGTCAGATGAGATTATCTGATGCATGAAGCATCTCTGCAGTCGTTAACAGCAGCGTTTTTCTCTGGCTTCTGGCCTGCTGTTCTGTTTCTTTCTGTGCGCTGGGAACACTGAAGTCCATACCTTGGTCAGGGAAGCCATAGCTAGGAGAGAGTAGCATGTGATGGGATGGTCTCTGAAGTCTGGAGGAGTCCGCAGCGGTTCTATGCAGCACACCTCTCCTTTAGAGCCGCTGAAGAGACACCGTGAGTCGCATGAGCGCATCCCCATCACCCTCCTGGAAGGAAAAGCAATAGTATCTCTGGTCATTTATAGCCTTGTTTATCAATTATCGTGATAAATTTACTAGAATGATAAAAATTTTGATTTTTTTTTTTTTTTAATCACTGTCACAATAAATTTCAGTTAATTCTATTTATAAATGTTCCCAAAGGTAATTGCAATAAACAATAATGTAGTTTTGAGATCATTTTCAATAATATAATGGTAATGGCATAATAATGCAAGAACGCATTCAAAGATCAATACATTTTAAATTCTAATGAACATCAACACTGGAACTGGAGGACATTTTAAATATTCAAAATAAAAACAACAACAAAAACAACAATAAATTAAATCATTAATAAAATCTCTGTAAACAAAATTGTCCTTCAAAACAAGGAGTTAATTGAGACCAAAGCAGCAGACTGAAAACCTTTGTCATCCAGTTTTTGGTAGAAAGAGAGAGAAACAATAAATCATGCAAATTGAAATTATTGAGCTTGTTATAATTTATCATGCAATTAATTGAATTAATTGAACAGGCCCAGTATGTATAAATATCAATAAATATTATTGAATGCCGTTAGTGTGAGCAGCTTAGTGATCACATTTTTTATGTTCACAAAAAAAATAAATAGATCTTATAGTCACTTTTGTTCTTATCACAGCAATACTATAAAATATCATGATTAAACTTTAAGTGCATATCATCTGTTCCTAAGCAAAAGGAATCACACACATACATTACAGCAGACTAGATTTCTTTCAAAACACTCCTGTTTGGTGTTTTAATCCCACTGAGCCAAAAAGGTTCCACTTTAACAAACATTTCATTAGAGTGCTGTTTGGAATATTCTCCTTTTTATACAGTTTTGTTTATCACACACCATTTTAAAAAGATTGATGGAGAATGTGAGAAGCCTCTCTATAAACTGCAGGTTTTTCTGGACAGAAATCCTTTGGTTTCAGATTCACTTCATTTACCTGAAGGTCAGCTCAAACACAGACCCTCCGCTGTCGTTGCACACGGCCAGAGTTGGGTCATCTGTGAACTAAAGAAGGGGGGAGGGAAGAGGTAGAAGTTAGCTGACCATCATCCAGGTATAGATCCGTATGGTGACTGTATATCTGAGAAACAATCATCACATTTATCCCCAAACATTTATTCTGACTCGCCTCCTTCAACAATCCTCATGCTCTCCTTTCATGTTGAGTGTTTTCTGTAAAACCTTTACCAATGTGTAACTTCACAAGATGCTTAACATTCCTCATTTAAGCTTTTTTGTTATAATTTGTTGGGAATTCTCATAAAATTATGATTTTATTCTAGTTACATCATGACTTTATTCATGTATTATTTGGACTCTATTGCTATACAACTACTTTCTTGCAACATTATGACTTCATTCTCATAATTAAAAAAAAAAATCTTAGCCTGGCTGTAATACTTTGTGGTAGAGTTGACCTGAATTTAAAATCCAAATTAATAGAAGCTGTACAACAAGAATGTTTGTCAAACAAGATGGCTGCCCTGAATATGCTGACATCACACTGGACTATGGAGACCCAAGGAGAGCATCGGTGAAAGAAATCCACATTTTCCAAAAAAGAAATCTTTGAAAACCAAAAGTTTAATGATTCCATAAAGTTTATTCATCACCCAGGTCTACATCAGGATATTTGATAAATCTTCAACAAAATGCACATATCTGGACTTTTTAATAATAAATAAATGATTAATGAGCAGGATTTTTGGGACTCCCACATTTACTGTATAATTGAGCTCATCTGCATGGTGCATAATGGGAACCAGAGGAACTTGAGAGGAAGTTTCTTTCTTCAACCTTCAGCCTGCTGAGCGGCTCTCACCTTCACATGCAGTATGGCCGTCCCTGGAGGATGGGCATCAGTGATGGTCCTCAAAAGCTTTCCGTTGGCGAGATCCCACATTGTAATCTGACCATGAACAACAGTTAGGGAACAAAGAACCAGGAACAGTTCTATAAAACCATCTGTACACAGTTGGCCAGATCTGGAATCTACTGGATTCAGTGAGCTTCAGCATGAACATGATGAACTGGATAACAACCAGTCCAACTCCAAGAACCTTTTTGGGAAACTTCTGCACAGCTACATAAAACTGAGTTCTGTTCAATTTCTTCTTTTGCTTTGCTGTATCTAATTTCTATTCCACTACACCAAGGCTACAGGCTGTGGAATGTGGTCATTTCTTCTTAAAACTAAGCCTCTTTCTATTGTTGTTCTCCATTGTAAACTGAATCTGGACAGACTTCAGACTGCACATAAACTGATTTCCCTTCAAGAAGCCACAAATGTTTAGCTTACCTGACCCTTGGCAAAGCCACATAGCAGACGGGAGCAGTCATGGTTGATGCTAAGAGCCGAGACGGCGCCGAACTCCGCTCCAGTTGTCTTGCTGCCCAGACAGAGTCGCAGAGCTTGGTTGGTGTCTGAGGAAGAAGATTAAGGGAATGTTTACTGGCTTTAACCTGAAAAACATTTAGCATGACATTGTAAATGCATGTTTGACCCAGGAGCACCTTAACAGCATCAAACAGCCCTGTAACACCAAATAACATGGGCACAGAGGGAGGAACAGAAAAAAATGAAGCTCCAAGTGAGAAGCAAGAGATGCATGCATCAAGCTAACGTGAACAAACCAAAGACATTATGGGACAGGATGCTTCCAGCAGGCAGAAAATCAAACCGCAATAAGCATGATGATCAAACAGGCAGGGCCGTACCTTTTCCTGCTCAGGACGTCATTATGTCAGCAGCATAAAGAAACATTAGTCAGCATCAACTCAATCACTACGACTGTAGTTCTACATCTGGTGCCGTTTGTAAAGTTACATAGTAAAAAATTAACAGCAATGATTTGGTTTAATTAGCCTGGCATAGAGAAAAAAATGTCCATGTTCACCATGTCACTCAGACATTGTTAAACGGTAGAGTTCCAAACTGGATATTTAATTCACAAGCTAAATATTTAGCTTTCAAATTACATTTTTACTTAGGAAGCTAAACATTTAGTTCCCTCTGAGCTAAATATTTAGTTTTCAAAGTAAATATCTTGTTAATTAAACATTTAGCATTTAATTTAGGAATAAATGTTGAGTTAGATAAATGAAATATTTATTTTTCCAACTAAATATTTAGCTGGTGTGTGAAATATTTAGTTTGGAACTCAAACATTTCTAAATGTATGAATGACATGGTGAAAATATGACTGAAACTTGAACATCCACATTTTTTCTATATGATTATTTTTTTAATGTGTTACTTTACAAACATTAGCCATGGTTCCATCTGTGAAAGCAGGCCTATTTTACAGCTAATTTCACACATTTTACTCAAACTTTTAAATGTCTTCAACTCGACTAATTCGTAAAGAAAAGAAACAGAACATGTGTACAAAAGAGCATTTTATTACAGTAATTTTAGCACGGTACTAAAAAAACATATTTAGTCACTGCAGAAGTGTTATC
>CAEGAF010194140.1:0-13088 GCA_903067075.1 Micropoecilia bifurca
ATTTGGAGAGACCAATTAACCTAACAGTCATGTTTTTGGACTGTGGGAGGAAACCGGAGTACCCGGAGAAAACCCACACATGCACAGGGAGAACATGCAAACTCCATGCAGAAAGGCCGGGGCCGGGAATCGAACCCAGAACCTTCTTGTTGCAAGGCAACAGCTCTACCAACTGCGCCACTGTGCAGCCGGCATATTAACAATCAGATAAAATTTAAAGCTTTGCACGCCTACAGGAAGCAATCATATCTCAATATCAGTGGGTCCAGACCCTCCGTGGGCTGGTTCTTACCAGAACAGACGCCCCCTGGCGGTCTGGAGCACTTCTGTTTTGTGAAGTGAGTTTGCAGTATTTGATACTTGCTGTTATTAAACTAAGCTTTTATTGTTGTTGTTTTAGTAGAATGTACCAGGAAGCCAGTGTTTCCTTCAGTTTGTTCACAAGAGAACTACGTGATTGCTTAATATTGTATAATTTATTGGCTGTACAAGCACGAATGCAGATCTTTGCCGGTTTTCTTTTTTCTTTTTTTAGCTCATGTCTTGACAGCAGCCTAGCAGAAACTGAGATCCAGTGAAGCTCTTGCTTGCTGTGACAGACATGTAAAAACTTATTGACTCTCAGCTGGAGCTCGTCTCCTGCGTGTGTCACAGCCACCAGTTAGGCTCCAGCATGAGAAAGAAAAACACGCTCAATTAAAGCAAAATGAGTCCATCTGAATCTCCTGTTGGGACTGTGCAGCTCATTACAATATTCTCATCATTTATGCATGCGCCGCAGTGCGCCGCGTTTGAAACGTATGGGAAGCAGATGAAAGCAAAGACAACACATGTTGGTGTGGACGGAGTGCGGAGGCCTTTAGGTCTTCGCCGTGTGTCGGCGGCAGCCGGGTGACACACTCACTTGTTTTGGTGCTTGGAGCCCTGCAGGTGCGAGTGGTACTGCGCCACCGAGTTGAGCGTGACGCCGCACACTTCGCAGGTGTAGCTCCGCTTCAGGCCTGCAACCAAACACAAACACACGGAATGAATCAATTCAGGAAACACACACCGGCTGCTTCTCAGCCTTCATTACGCCGGACTGACACGTCTTAAATCATGATGTGGGAATATGATTTTCACTCTATTGCACAGTCGGTACAAGGACAAGCCATACGAACCAGAAAAGCAATTCTGCAGGGGGAAAAAAAAAATAAATATTTGAAACGGATGATTGATTTATGCAAATGTATTTTCATCTCGCAGGTGGATTTGCAGTGTCTTTTTCATGATCTCAGGATCGCAGGCTGCTGGTGATGGAGTGGAAAAAATCTATTAGACTTGCACCTACAGCGGATTGAAGACCCCCGGAAATTGCATTTCACTGTTTCATCTGAGAGCATTTGGTTTTGTTTCTCAGCATGGATGTAGACTTTTAGGTTGCCACATTTAAACCACTGTAACTGAACTCTGGTTTATTTGCCAAGAAAGTCTGACTCATTTGCGGAGGTGTACTTTTTTGTTCAAACTCTGACCAGAAAAGCAAACTCTGTTCCCACTTTCTGTCGTCTTCGTTGTCGTTTTTACTAGTAGTAACATCCGGTTGTTGATCACATGACTCATGGTGTGAAGAGTGTTTCCTTTTCAACTTTGCAACACATCTATTTCAGTACTACAGAAAAAAAACACCTAATCCTTGTGAAAAAAAGGTGTTTTTACTGCGTTTCCATCCAGTAAATTATCTTTGTAATTCTCATTTGTGCAATTTTATGAAATTTATGGAATGGATTTAATGGAATTTAATGGAAATGCAGATTTACAACATTAATAGGCATTATGTTGGATCAAGGGCAAAATGCCCTACGACAAAGAAAACCTACGTTAAAGTGGAAGCAGCTTCTTTTTTCTAAAGTCAAACCTCTGCTAGTTTCCCCACTTTTTAAACTCCTCCAACAAATGCAAATTGTATCCAGAGTTTCTCCTGTGCCTCAAATGTTTTCTCTGTAGGTTCTTAGGGTTCTCAGCATGTGTTTCATACAGGAAGATCTTTGTTGGCACACAACCTCCGTCCTCTATTTCCTGTGTAGCCACTCAACGAAAGCAAGACTATAGCTACAGGGTTAATAAAATTAAACTTTGACCTCCAGCTGAAACTGTTTTAAGATGGTTAAAGTCCTCAAAAGCTTGGACAAGAACGTAACAATAAAAAACCTTTGTTACTTTACCTTTATTAAATTTGGTTTATTTGCGCAAAACAAACAAACAAACAAAATATCTGTTATTGAGTTTTATTTGAACAGCAACAGGAACTTCATGCCTGATCACAATTCAAACGAACCTGGATCTGTCAGCATTATTTGGCGTCCAGAAATGCTAATAAGTTGCTAATTTCTTCTTAATTTAATCACACACCAGCAGCCTTTTCACTGCGATTACAGATGCGTCGAGTGTTGCTGCGAATTGCGAGCAGCCTGCGTAATCGCTGTTGTGTTGCACTAATCTTATTGCGGCATGAATAATGGCCCACTTGATTGCCTTGCTCTCAAAATTAAGTTAGCTTCCTCATTCGCGTGGCCCCCAGCGAAAGGCCGAGAGAAAATAAATGTCACTGTGTTCTCATTGAGTCACATTTCCATATCCTCCTGCGTCTGATAAAACGTTTACAGAATCATGTGTCACCGGAGATTGAGCTGCTGAAATTTAGAAAGGTGTTTTTTCTTTCCTTCTCTCCTTTCTTCTTTAAACGTTTTGGCAGGAGGGGTGGAAATCTGCATCTAGCAGTGGTTTTCTTCTGAGTTGGCGGTGTCAGCTGTTTTCCCTCTAACATTTTGATAGAGGGCAATATTTCCCCCGGAGAGAGCAGCAGCAATTCCCCCCGCCGATAAGCTTTCACCGTCGGCGCCACACGTAGTCAGCAGATGACACAAACGTTTTGTAGCAGGTAGCATGTGCGAGATCTTCAACCTGCTTTTCAGACTCTTTCCCAAAGAGTGAAATGTTACACAGCGACTCCAGGAATCAGTCAGTGTCATCCACCTGTAGCCGCTGCCTTATGCCGACGTGCTGCATGAGCAATGGAGTGCAGGAGGCCCCGGGGCCTCGGCAGGCTCCCCCCTCCATCACCTTTACTTCCTACCCTCTGGGGCAGCGCCGATGAGTCACTGGAAACTCGTTTGTTGAGTTGTGAAATGGAGATGCAGCTCAGGAGGGGAACGCAGGGGAAGAAAAATGGGCCTGCTAGTGTCATTTATATGGATTAGGATGGAATTTTTCTTTTTTTTTCTACATGAAAACTGGAACAGATTGTGGAGCTGATAAATGTGGAAACAAATTCGTTCTGATGTGTTTCATCTTTATTTAATCGTGAGCTAAAGTTTGGAAAGAAAGTAGCCCGACTATAAACTGTAAAAACAAAACATAAGCATGTTGAAACTGTATAAGATCACAATAGATCTTGAAATCAACCCTTGTGTTGTGGTTATTTCAGCTGACGCACACACACGTTTATTTTTCTAATCATTTTAAGGATTTTTCTAACTGTATATAATGTGTATATGTTGCATTTGACCTTCGCAGGTGACTTATTTTAAACCTTTGTAAATATGAAAATCTGAAAAATGAGAATCTTCCGACACGTTTTGTTTGAGACGATAAAATATATTTTTTTACACATTTTCTGAAAATTTCATATTTTTATTTCAAACTTACAAAATTAAGTGTAGTGATTTATCATGATTAGTGTGATGAATCAGATACATTTTTAAATCAACTGACAGCAAGACTTATAACTTAACTTGTTACTCAGCTAAAATCATTTTGTGTTGCTTGAACAAACAATAAATACAATGTTTTATTGCTATGTTTATTTTATAACTTTTCTTCTTAGGATCTTCCAGCTCATTCCTGAGGAGGTCTGGATGTTTCAGCTTTTCATGGGGTTGCTCGTTTAAGAATCCTTATTTACGCTGCAACAGCCTGACTATCTTGTTTTCGCTCAGCTAATTGAGAGCTATTAAGTTAGGGGTTTGCAGGGAGCGCGTTGGCAGCATGACTGATCAACAGTGCACTTCTCCTGGTAGACTGTTTCTAAAGGTGGTGTTGGGCCAAGCCTCAAGCTAAATGAGCCAGCTGCCATCTGGCCCATTCACAGGCTGGAAGCTGAACCCACGACTGCAGCAGGGCGCCCGGCTGAAAGGGCGCCTGGCTGAAAGGGCGCTCGCTAAATCCCAATGTGGACCAAGCTATTTGTTTGGCTGAATCACAAGAGCGAGATGTTTTAAAGTAGACCGTATAGCATGAAATGGACTTCCACAATGAAGTCATCACTCATAAGTGTCTCCATTCCCTTGATAAAATAAAACGGTCGCATTTGCTAAATCCCAGATAAGACCGGTCTCTGAATTTGTGCAGAAAGCAAAGATTGAATATCCCAAAGCGGTCGAGCATTTTCAATCTGAAGCGAGCATCAGATTGAAAAGCCGTCATCCTTTCTTTCTTTAGAAAGAGGACCTTGATAAGCTCAGCGCAATTTCCCCATCTCCGAGTTTGCCATGGAGGCTATAGATCTATTTTTATTGTCACAGGGAGCACTGAATATAAAGCACGGCCGTGAGCAACAGCTTGATAACTGCAACTTGTGAGCTTCGACGGCGGTTCTGAGAAGGTGAAAAACACAGCGCTAAATCATGTCTGCCACAACGGCGTCTCCAATTAACAGCTGTGATGGACTAGAAGAAATCTGGCACGTCTGCTGGGATGTTTGGCAGAGTGAGGACTGACCTCAGCTGCCCAAGAGAGAGAACGGACAAAATGAGAAAACACTCTTCAGTTCACAACCACCTGAGGAAGTACAAAACACCGAGGGACTGTATAGTTGCTAGGACACTGATCCATGACGACACGGCTGATAGGGTTCAGACAGTGTGTAATGACTCTGGTCTTTAATGTTGTCAAGAGGTCAGTTTAGATTTGTGAGTCAGGCTGAGTTATGGTAAATGTCCTATAATTGTAAAGCTTCATTCACTCACCTATTCACACACATTCACACACTGATTTCCGGTAGCGTTGTAGCTGCGAGGTGTTGTAGAAAATGCCGGAATTCCTTTGACTTCTGTGCACGTTGAAGCAATTTGTCAGAAAACTGTAGTAAAACCGAGCAGACTGTGAAAGCAGACCCTCGTGGCTACAACCTGACCGAAATGCAGGACAGCAGACCTAAATCTGCGGTCGTGAGGAAGAGGTGAATAATCCTGAACAAATGATGCCTTCTTACACTTCTGAACAGAACTCAGATTTTTCTACAAACAGAAAGCTAAGATGTGTTTCTAGGTACATATGCAAAGCCTGAAAAGTAGTCAATTTTGTCGCCGTCGTAACTCGAAACTCCATCAGAGGTAACAGCACACATCTGAAGTCTAAACATAACTGGGAACATTAAGAAGGAACTGAAGTTAAAGTTGAAAAGAGGAAATGACAAAGAAGTAAGGAACAGAAATAATACCAAAAACCAAAACTAACTCACAATCTGGGATCCTGACAAGAGGTACATTAAGAAAATATAGAAGAAAATTTTGGGTATTTTTTTAAAGTTTTGCTAATTATTTCTACATTCTGATTTTTTTTCACTGCTAAAAATGTGACCAAATAACCGTAAGTCTAAAGATGTTTCAAAACAAAACAAAACAAAGCAAAACAAAAAACATAGATTAGTGTAAAATGCCCTATTTATATTTTTATTTGTTTTGCATGAATACTGACAAAGGCTAAAAGGTCTGAGACAAAACAGCCTTGAAAACTTTAGGAATTTATGGAGACAAAGTCTGCCTTTCATTATTCAAGAAACAGTACAATAGGATCCCTTCTGGTATAAAATATTGGGGTATTTCTCTACAGCAGGTTTATGGCAAAGAATTATAGGTTGCAAAAGGATTTTGATGGAAGATGAATGAGCGACAATAAAAGGCCACATTAAGTCCATGAGCTGTTTCATAGCTACTTTAAAAACAAATGCAGGTATGAGAAACTGCATTTGAAACTCTCCATCAGTCAAACAATACAGAAACATTCATGTTGTCTGTGTCCAATAAACAAACATACTTAGGGGGCAAAAACGCTGCGTACAAGCCAAGTTGAAACAACATTCTCCAGAACAGGGGCAGTTACTGAGTTAGAGAAGGAGAAACAGAGGCTAAAATTGTTCATTTTTATTATATTTCTTTTTTTTAATCTGTCAGATATGGAACATGACTGACGTGGAAATAAGCCTTTTGTTAATTGCTGGCTTAAAGATTCTGACCTACATTCTCCACTGGTGATACTGGCTGTTATAACTATATACATCACTACAAAGATGCTAAAGCGTTAAAAATATAGCACTCCAATGAAGAGGCTATGTTTTACAGGACGTGCTCTTTATGATGCCTTCAGACTCGACGTATTTGTCATGTCAAACCAGGCGTCCAATTTTGAAATCAGATGCGATATTTTTAACTGCTTGACACTGAATTGTGACAAAAACATAACACCAAATAAAACATTTGTTTTACGATGTCGATGTGTTGGAATGAAGTGATTTCTGAATAAACTTTGGAATGAAATATGTCTCTGTTTTAATGTTCAATGACGAAACCGGATTTGTGTTCATGTGTTGGGGAGATTGGGCAGGATAACTAGAACCTGACCGAGCATAAAGATCATCCGTTCCACAGATTTTGTTCATCATTATTCTAAGACTGTGTGTGGAGAAAGCAAAGAAAAAGTTAGTGCAGGACGGAGCAGAGTTAACAGTTTCCATGGTGATGGGGCTAAGGTCAGTGCCAACATGGGACCAAGCAGAACCACAGCAGCAGGTCTGCCAACACGGCTCTGTCATCCTGTCCCAGACTTGGCAGGTAGCATGTTTGTGTTGTTGGACGTGTTCAGGCCATACACAATGTTAAAGGCAGCCTGTCAGCAATGTTACACCACACACACATAAAACACATGATCTGCTTTATCCAAACTAGCTGACCAGAGAAACGCACACAATTCTGCATTGCAAAAGAAAATATTTTAGTAGAAAGTCTGTGTTCAAAGTAGAAACGATAATATCTGAAAATCCAGACCAGACTCAGTTTTATACATCAGAGTGATGTCAAACAGGATTACGATTGTGTTTAAGACAAAAACACTTGATAAGATGTGTTTCTGCGGTGGGCTGATTAGGACTGAAGAGGCAAATGATCCCCATCAGGAAAAATCAGCATGTGGAAAGGAGAATTAAGCCCAATCTCAGTCCGGCAGACAGCACCAAGAAGGGACGAAGGAGGGAATGTTGGATGAAGAAAATCTCTTCATCCAACTGGACTCATCATCATTCTTCCCTTCCATCTCTTCCCAATTGTTCTCTCTCGTTGGTGTTCTGCTCGGCCGTATGCTTTCACTGACACCCTGCTGCTGTCCTCACACGCAGAAGGAAATGTGCAATCTAACACCGAATGTTGCCATAGGATGAAATATGCATCAGCTTCCATAAAGACGGAGTTTAGCACCACGGTGCTGCCAAGCAGAAAGTTGATGTCAGGAGAAACAGGAGATGGAGAAGAAAGACAAAGACGGGAAAGTGGCGGCCGAGCCGTGGGCTTGATGAAAAGGCTGACTGGGGGTTCAGCTTCCAGCTCCGATAACCAAACGATTCAACAACAACCTTTTATTCTTTACAAAGGAGCCGTTTAACTATGTAGGCTGTTGGACTTTCTGCAGGTTTCTGACAAGAGTGTACTGTGCAGCACTGACCCTTTGCATCTACGTGACCTCATGTTGATGGTTTTGTGAAGTTGTTTTTGCTGGCATTGTCTCATGACAATGCCATGACAATGCTCTGACTGGAGTCATCTCCAGTCACACCAACCTGTCTGTAGAAGTCACCCACCCAGTCAAGGCTGCTAGACAGCTTGGAAATAATAGCAAATAATCCCATCTCCTCTCTGCCTTGTTTGTCGATTTGATCAAATCTGGATTGACTCCATATAATCTATATTACTATGTCATAACGGCATGCAAACCAATGTGCAGCACCTTGTGACCATTTTTACAGCGATATCAACTACATACGGCAAAATTAGGCTACCTCAATGACTTTCTTTGAAGGAAGTAAGGTAGGAAGGAAAGTATATAGTTGGTAGAAGAGCTGTATTTGTTTAACATTTAGGAAGCTGTAGTCTTTTCCAGTGTCCCATCAGATTGTCTATCGAAGCACAATTATAACCCAAGTGGGTCAAGAGAAGCACATTGTTCCTCTATTGCTGCTGCTGATGTTGCTTCTCCATCAGATTCACAGGCATATCAGAAACACGTGAATTCAACGCTCTGACTCGTGACTTTTGTGTACACAAAAATTGAGACAGTGTTAAAATGATTAATTAATCAAATTAAGGTGCTGAAGTTTTTAATGTGGGCCCTCTGGAAATGTAATTGCCCACACCTGGTGTTGATGGTCCAGGAGGACGTCCATGTAGCTGAGCGAGGCAGAGAGAAATGAGCAGGACTGATGCAGGTGTCTCAGTTTTTAGAAATTAAATTAAATTCACGTGAATAAGCTTGTTCACGCAATGAGTCATTAAAAATCATGGTAGCGATGGACGCAAACAGATACATGAAATATATTTATAATGCTGCCATGGCCAATCAGAGCAGACATTCAGTTGTTGGAGAGACAAACATCTCAGACTTGTAAGCGGCGACATATGCAGCAATTTGGGGAAATTGCGGTGTGATTTAACAGAAAAGCTGTGAACTCAAACAACTCAACTTTTTATGAACTGTGATGCTGTGAGAGCTCTGGAGGAGCCAGCTGCACACTGACTGAAAAAAAAACTAAAGCAAACCGTCATCCTCCTACCACTTCCTGTCTTCTTCTTCTTTTTCATCAGTAGTAACATCCGGCTGTTGATCATGTGACTGGTGTGATGCGCAAAATGTTTCCTTTGCAGTTTTGTGAATTACATCTATTTTGATGCAGCTGAAAACTTCCTCATCCAGATGCAAAAGGTTTTGTTAACACTTTATTTGAAGGGTTGTGCATAAGACTGACATGGCACTGTCAAAAACGTTGCATTAAAAGTGCCATTATTTACCGAATGACACTTCATGACAACTGTCTTCTGTATGGCAGGAGTTTCAAATAAGGTTGATCTGAGCTGCAGTCATTTATGAGAGAAAAGGCCTGGGGAGAGAACAGGCCCCTGGGGGATCAGGACAGAATCTGATGAGGAAGACCCCTCACCCATTACTACCAGTTAGTCAGGAAGCTGAAGATTCACAGACAGGATACTGTACGAACAACTAACCAGGTCTTAACTAATGAGCGTGAGCCTGATTGGTTTAGAAAAGTTCCTGCTCTCCTCTCGGCCTTCACCGGCATAAATTATTTTGTGAAACTCATATTGACGTACAGTGACCAGGAGACAGGCAACAAGGGCAATTCTGTTCCTCTCTTGTAAAACAGTAACGGCCTGTCAGGCTGGTGGAAGTACAAGAAGTCCCACTGACAGTCGCAGCACAAGTCAGAGTTCAGATTTATAGTGAGACGGGCTCCACGGTTACACACCCTTCTGTATCACACACCCAATATGTTTTCAGTGGAGGAAATGATTTGATGCTAATTTATCACTCTCAGCTTGAAGCGCAACCTGATGAGCCACATGCGACACATTATACTGGTTAATTTTCTATATGGTGTCTGATTAGATGGATCATTAATATGTATAAAAGCACCTTCCTTAACAGCGAAATGGAAAACAGATGACGTGGAAATTAGCCAGGCACAAACGTAAAACTATGCACATCTGCATGTTTGGAGCAAACGTTGGCCAATCAGCAAGATTTGAAGCAGTTGGTTCTCAGATATAATTTAGTCTGAGAAAATAACAGCCCTTGCTGTATTTTAGAAACTGCAGAACTCCAGAGCGCCTGAAGATTTTCTGCTACAGAGCAGAATTCATATGGGAAAAGATTTCCCATATGGTCCTAAATATTATGAAGCCTATGCAGATTTAAAATCCTTTCAAATGTTTTACAACCATTCCAGCAACCAAAAATGTAATAAGGGTTGAGAAGGTAAAACCTATGAATGGAATTTCTATGGATATTTTTTAGTATTATGAAGCCTATGCAGTTTTTATATTGACGAGATTATAGACAAAGCAAATAAATAAATAAATAAATCATTTAAAAATATAATAACCTGAGCGTACGACGGTAATAACTGTTCTTTGCTGTGGGAAGATGATGTCCTGAAAACAATGTGGGTTACATTGATGATATGTGAGCCTGATTCCAGTTTGTTCATATTAATAATGAATCGTCTTCATACTCCACAGGACTCTATGCTTGGACCAATTCTTTATTTAAATTTGCATATTTGCAACAGGAAAAACCATCAGACAACTTGGGATAAACTTCCACTGTTATGCTGATGGTTCTCCACCATATCCATTCATAAAATCTGATAAATCAATTTATCAGGCATCTCTTGAAGATAGAAAAACCTGAATGACACTAAACCTTCTACGTTTAAATTTTGATGGGACAGACGTCTTTGGAGCAGAACCTCTGAAAAAAAGAACCTGGTTACTCTGTCACTCGATCCTTATTCCTCCTGGAGAAGCATTTTTATATTTTGTGACTTGCAAAAGTAAAATCTGTGTATGTGCACTGAGAGGAAAGTTGGACAAAGAAATATGCATCTTTTTTCATACACAGGTATGTAGATTTGTTTGGCAGCATTTCTGTTGGATCATGGACCTGAAATTGAAGTTTTTCTAGTGTGTGACTGAACCGTTTTTGTACTCGTGTTTAAGAATTTGGAGAGGCGTCCGTACCTTTCATTTCCCCCATGTCCAGGGTCTGGCCCAGCTGCTCCAGCAGGTCGGCTCTGGTGGCGTTCTTCTTGTGCTTCTTCCCGTCGTAATGCTGCTGAGCCATGCCGGGGTTGTTGAACCAGGCGTTGCATAGCTGGCAGTATCGGTCTGAGTCACGGCGCTGGCACGGTGACATCATGGGAGACATTTCTGGGGAGTTCTTTACAGGACTGTGGGATGCCTCTGATAGGAAAACCAGGAAAGAAACAAACGTAATAATAAACTCTACACAGACGTCTGCAATTTGGTCAGCAAGTTTAAAGAAATGGCTTTACCTGCAGTGAGGCTGCAGGTAAATCTTATTTATCGACTCATCAATGTCAGTCTGATATAGGCCTGTATGTCAAGTCTACCGTTTCCTATTTGACATGCATGCTGGTGTTTTGTAGAACATTTGTTGCAGAGGTTTCATCAAAAGAGAACGTGGAATTTTATTGAACAGCAAGTTCTTTCATGGATCCCATTCTGAAAAGTCCCTGTGCATTAATGGTGTCGAGTTCACAGTGTCCTGCTGCAACATGACCAGGGACATTACTTTTATGGTCACATTAATGATCATGTGACCATCTGGTCATTCCAATCCTCTACAGGAGGTCAGATAATTCTTAACCAGATTAGTCAGATAGCCAGGAAAACCCACGATTAGCTTCATCTGTCATGTATGCCTTAGTAGATGAAGCATAATATGAGATTAAGTTATATAAGTGTGCCATTTCTGTGATGTCTGTAATATAAGAGCATTAATTTTTTTTCCCCCACAAAAAATGAAAGCCAGATGCATAATAATATGACAAGTAATCAAATCTTAGAGGTAAAATGAAAAAAAAAACAATTATAGGGGTTAAAAAGAACAAATGCCAACAACTCCATTCGATTCAGTTTGAATGTCTTTCATAGTTTTTCAATTGTGATTTCACTAAAACAATAATTTTCAGAAAAAACTCTATTTTATGGCCAAAAACAGAGAATAGTATAAAATACATTCAGGACAAGCAGACATTTTATCCATCTTGATGGATAAAAATAATGTAAAAAAACAAAACAAAAAACACATCATCCTGTTTACATCTTAGACCAGTTTGAACTTAGACATCCATGGACAATTCACACATTGCTTACTGGGATGCAAAGTGGTTTGAGTCCTCTGTGCTCCTGGAGGTCTGGATTTGTGGATCCCACTGCTCTAAAATATCTACCAAAACATCAACACACTAAATAAGAAGCTGAGCTACAAGCTGTCTTACAGCGACCTACTCCACTGAGTTTTCTAAAAATACAAGAAACACAGCCAGCCATCAGGGGTGAAAACACAAGTTTGCCTTAGCAAGCAGAAAGGGAACACAAAGGATTTAACGAGCTCTGATCTGCAACGCTGAAACGGCTGCCGCGGCCCTGATTGGAGCCCTCAGAATAACAAGCTGTTATCTTCATTAAATGCCTGAAGAGGAGAAGCTAAATTCTCCTTGGCAAACGGAGGAAATAGCCTGTTCTTCTGAAGGCGGGGCCGTTTGTGCTTTCACGCATGGATGACGGCATTAACCCCAAACACCGCCCTGGGCTCCCGATACAAAATGGCACTATCAGCTTAATCAGTTTTAACACTCCAGCGCTCAGCTTACCCTAAGTCGACATTTAGTGCTGTCCCATTACGTACCATTACACCAGTCAACATTTCAAAATGGCAAACCCAGTGAAAAAAAGGGCCGTCTGTGAGGAACCTTTGCTGTCAGCATGTGGCTGAAGCTTCCCTCCACAGCAGCAGGCGCTCGGTTCTGCAGGACGACCTCTTCAACTAACTAATGGAACGTCAGGCCACATTTAGAGCCTGCAGTCGGTTCAGTGAGCAGCTTTAATGCCTTGTCCAGGAAGCGTGGCAATTTATCTCAGGTATTATGAAATCAACAGTCTTTAAACGACTCTTGTAGATGAGACGCAGCATGAACAGCAACATGCTGGCAGTTATCTGGCAGCCCGGGATGACAGATGAAAACAATATAGACACCTATGGAAGTAAATATGTGCCATCAGAATTTGAATAAAAAAAATGCATCTGAAATTTGAATGTTGTATATTTGCGCTTACTTTTTCAATTTCAAAATTAATTCAGAATATAATTTTGACCTAAAAAAAATTCGCTGTCATTATTTGTACATGTTTGCAATTTTCATTTGTTAAATAAATTCACATTCTTATTTCAAAGTGATGAAATTT
>CAEGAF010194145.1:0-20311 GCA_903067075.1 Micropoecilia bifurca
CCAGGGAGGCGTCCAGGAGGCATCCTGACCAGATGCCCGAGCCACCTCAACTGGCTCCTCTCGACGTGGAGGAGCAGAGGCTCTACTCCGAGTCCCTCCCGGATGACCGAGCTTCTCACCCTATCTCTAAGGGAGAGCCCAGCCACCCTGCGGAGAAAACCCATTTCAGCCGCTTGTATCCGTGATCTCGTTCTTTCGGGCATGACCCAAAGCTCAGGACCATAGATGAGGGTGGGAACGTAGATCGACCGGTAAATAGAGCACATTGCTGTTTGACTCAGCTCTCTCTTCACCACTACAGTTTTTGGACAGTTTTTAATTTTACTCTAAGTGACACTGCACTCTGAAGTGGCCCAATTACGAATTTTTTTTTTTTTAACGTAATGCGACCTGTATCCTATTTTTTTCTGACAGTCTGAACAGCACAGGTCGGATTCTTTTTCGAATGTGACCCATATCCGACACATATCCAATTCAAATGCGACTTAACATTCAGGCCGCATTCATCCGAACTGAACGTCGTTGATTCGACAAATGTCACTATTCTGCGTCCTGATACACGCAAGCAAGAATAAAAACAACAACCATGACCGACTATAATGAGGATTAAGTTATTAAAGTGCTGGCTCTGGTCGGACAACTACTTCAAATGTGTAAGCTATGTTCCACCGTTAGCATCCATGTTTACTTTCGCAAACACATTTCTTTTTATGGCGGTTGGCAGAACACTGAGAACGCTGACCCGCCCTCTACTGCGCATGCAGGACACTTTCAGCTCGTTTGCCCGTTCAGACTGGAGAAAACATCGCATATTAGGAAATGTGAACGGCCACAGCACAAAAAAAACCCACAACAAAACGATTTGACAAAAACAATATCAGAATTGGGTCACTTCAGACTGCAGTGTGAACGCAGCCTATTTCATGTGTTTAAGAAATGTTGCTCAGCATGAGTTTTGAGTCAGTGTGACCATGTTTGAATTGTTTTAAAGGATTTAACTTTACTTCGGTTCGCATAGCATGACTTAGAGATTAGCTTAAGCTTAACCCTTATTTGACTCAAAAGCTTTTAACATGACTCTGTTGAACTGTTGGCTTGATACCTCTAGCTTGACATGAGTACCTTTTAGTATAACTGTGAATAGCCTCAAGCTTGAACCCTGAACACAGTAACACTTAGTATAATTTTTGTGTAATGTTTAGTTTAAGCAGCAAATAGTTTTGGATTGATATTGAGTAGCTGTTGGCATGCTTGAGATTTTTTCTCATAAAATTTTAAAATTTACTTTGGTTAGCTTAGCATTACACAGTAGTTGTCATCTTCACTCTGAGTAAATTGAGTTTTAGAGACTGTTAGATTGACTTTCACCAAGACTTTGAATCTTGCTATATTTAGCTAGATGTTAAAGTTTTGCTTGAGTCTAACTGTATAACTTTGCATTTAGTAATGCTTAGCTTAAATAGTGGATAGGCTGACAATGAGTTTTGAATACAGGTGTTAGTCAGTTTGAGTTATTTTAGATGATAGAAATCTGCTTTCTTGTTAGCAGGATTTAGTTTACCGTTTAGCCTGGCTTTGCAAATTGCAAATTACTGTTTAATCCAATCAGAAATAATAATAGAAAAATCAAGTATTTTAGCTGTTAAGATTAAGCAAGGATTTAAGTTAAAAATGATTTTCCAAATAGTGTTTTTATTTGTTTTGTCTTTTTCCACCTCATAAACGCAGCCACATATTAATGTCCTTAAAAAGTATAATTTGAAAAAGCTTCTGTATGAGAGGCAGTGATTGCTGGTGGAGACTGAGAGCAGGAAGGAGGGAGGGGAAGAGGGAGGGAGGTGCGCATTGATGAAGCCAGAGGGAGGGAGGCAGAGAGAAAGAGAGCACTCTCCCTATCAGCTTCTTTTTTCTCTCTGCGACTCAGGCAACCAGCTCTCCTTCCCTCTCATCCTCCTCCTCATCTTTTCCTCCTCCTCCGTCTCCTTAACAGCAGTAGTGCCAAGGAAACAAGGGGGTAAAAAGACAAACTGGATTAAAAGGGATTTTTTTTATTTATTACAAATAACAAAGACGAGAAAAGGGATGAGAGATAACGGCGCTTTTTCCTTCAGACACCTCCATGAACGTGTGATGAGATGAAATGGGAACGAAGAGGATGAAAGGATGTCAGTGGACCTGTACTCGTGGATAGAGAGCAGGAGGAAGAAGTGAGGCAGATAATCCGAGAGTCAGATCCGTGGAACTGGGGGGGATCCATTTTACGATGGGAGCAACAGGAAGGATTGCTTCTCCCGCTCAGCTTTAAGGACAATTTATTTTTCCTACATTTATTCTGTTTGTATCCATGGGCTTGTGACGAAATGCTGTGCACTCTTCGGAATCCCGGCTCTGAAGTCCGAGGGCAACCCTCCGTCCCTCCCACCCCCTCTGTGACCCCCTTTTTCAGTCTCTTTTACATTTAAACGGGCACAAAAGGCTCCGTAGCACCGCCTTGTGTGTTTTTTAGCTTCTCATTTCCGCATTTCACACCCATCTGTTTCATGCTGGCTGTCCGTTCACACCTCTGCCATCTGTGAGAGTGCTAGCTTCGTTTCTCTTTGGGAGTGCATGCAGCGGGTTTGTCCTGTTTCCTGTGGAGACGACGCGAAGACGTGCTTTTATCCTCCACTTTGATTTTATTCCCCGTTTTTGCTTCAGTAAACAAGGGAAAAGTTGTGACTGGCTCTCAGCTGCGAGAAGCCAGGTCTCGCCCACTTGGAGGATGTTTAATGCATGGGTGTCTCATCCATAATTCAGCATCAGGTGTGCACCCCCTGCGTTGCCTGCCGAGTGCAGACATCCAGAGATGACACTCTTGTGGTTTGATCCCTGCTGATAGCGAGGTCTGTTCAGCAGCAGCAGCTCGGTGATGCGTTGCATCCCTCTGAAGCCTCCGCCGTCGTCTGTGATCATCTCCACTCGCATCTTTTACAGTTTCTTAAAGCTTTCTGTGGGACAAACACAGGCTGAATCACAAGAGTTTGCTTCCAGCCTCCAGTGATCTGTGGACACTCTTTGGTGCGTAATCTGTGATCATGATTGGTGTTAACAGCCTGCACTCAGCAGGGCGCCTACGCTCACGCTCCCTTTGCACCGTGCGCTACGGAAGGGACTTCCGGATGATGGACCCGTTTCGCTATCCCAGAACGCCACGCTCGCGCTCCCTCAAACCTCTCGTGTTTCCAGACCTGCTGGGCAAAGCTCAGGACGGGCAGAACCACCCACAGGCCAGGAAGAGGAGAAAGGTATTGAAAACTGTCCCGACTGTAAAGCTGTGGTGCGTTCAGGGACGTCTCGGTGAAGTCGAATGTTCAGTAATTTCATCCGATAAAAGTTACCTTTGATATTATGCATTCAGGAAATGGAGTGATGTGTTTCAAAGATTAATTTTTGTTTATCCGAACAAATTTGACTTGCAGCTGAAGAAAACCCAAAGTTAGATTTATCAACAGTTTGGTGTTTTTAAATGACACCTATTAAAAAAGATTTTTATAAATTGAGAAATGTTATCATTTCTGCAATCATGGAGGATTCCGCTGATTTGATATTTGAAGGGTGAGCCACAGGCGGGAGTGTTGAATGAAAGCAAACTACTGGAAAATTGAGTGGAAAGAAAAATGTTCTCAGTGCTTCCTGGGCTATCTTCAGCTGGTCCATTCTTTGCATCCAGCTACTCCTGAACCAGTCAAATGTGTCAATTGTCAAATATCAAATGCGACGTACCTGAAAGAGAATAATAAACTCAGTGACTCAAACTGAAAACTTTACATTTAATCACAGATAACTTGGATACTGTGCCTCTCTGCTATACTTTAAGACTCTGGAATTGCGGCCACACTTCCTCCTTCTACTTTACATTGTTAACAAGCAGGTTCTTTAGCTATGGGCTTTGTGACTTAATTTCTTTTTGGAAAGTGTCTGCTGAACATCAGTCAGTCAGCAGTCTTCAAAATGATTGTGTCGTCCATAAAGAAAAAACCTTCTGTTTTAAGAACCTTTTTAAATTGATCTCTTTAAAGTTTCTGACAAATCCAGTTTTAGATTCTCATTAGTTGAAAGCCATAGTTGTTTAGAATGACCATAAATAGACATATAAAATATGTGACTGTGTGAAATTAATCTACAAAAGACTTTTTGAGGTGAATTACTGAAACATTTTGGCAATAATCAGATTTATTAGTATGTTCCTCTTGATGGAGTTGATAGGTGAATCGGATCCTTTCTGGTCTCAGACTCGCAAACCCAGTGGAGTTTTACTGGTTTATTTTTTCTGTACGTCTTCCCTGAAACCTCGGGTCTTACAGTGACAGTGGGTTGTGTTTTTCCTTTGCTTGTTGCATAATTAAAGCTATTCAGGGGGAATAATTGATCAGACACATTCAGCTGCTTCTGTGTATGTATTGTTGAAATTAAAGATATTCTGACATGGATGAAAATGCTGTAGATTTGGCATCATAAACAAGACAGAAACTGAGAAGGAAGTGTTTCTGCATCAACCTCAGGGAAACGTCTTTATGAAATAAACCCCAGTAATGTCATTATTGAAATCTTTCTTCCCAACAATACTGTGAAATAAAAATTAAACTAAATTTTTATTTGTAATTTTAATTGTCCAACTCAACCCCAAAACCACAAGGCTTAATTAGAAATTAATTCTCATAAGATAACCACATTGAGAAAGTTCTGTGGAGAGGCAAATTTGCCACAATTTAATAAAGACATGATTAAAAGATTATTAGAAAAAATTGGATAAATGTACATAAAAACATATTAAAATGGTCACGAATACAAAATGCATATATAAAAACGATAAGTCACTGTTAATTATTTGTGTCTTGTAAATCATGAATGTATTTTATCTTACATGGAGAAAAGCTTTTCTAGTCAATCTAAGAGGTCTAAGAAGTAGTTTTCCTGTTAACCAATCAGATGCAAGGATCTATTAACGACTTCACTGAAATGAATACAGGAACAATTGTATTTTATTTTGAAACAGAATGACTTAGATGTCAAATTAATAAAGCTCACACTTTGCTACTCAATTATTTAATTGCTATTGAATAAATAATTTGGTATTTATAAATAATTATGGATGCATTTATTTATTAATCCATGTAATTCAATTTTTTTCCTTTACTTTCATAATGAAATCTGGGAGATTTTTGTTGGGAAATTGATCAATAATAGCGATTCTTTAACAGATCTCAATCATGAAGGCTAAAGATGCATTTTCAAACTTTTTGTGTTATCTAAATGAGCTGCACCTGCAGAGCAGTGATTTCGTTTGCAATGCATTCATACTGCTTCTACATAATATAATACTACATAATATATGATATAATACCACCACCTGGCTTCATGCAGGCTCCATCTAGTTCTGGTAATGGTGTCTAATGTGTCTGTAAGAAATCATTTGTTTCTGATAGTCTGATGATCTTTGACTGACTGATGGTCCCAGAACTATCTGATCACGCCGTTTCTTCCCTTTGGTTGTTATAAACTTCCTTTAATCCACTTCTTGTCCTTCAAAACTATGTCCTAACTATGTCCTTCATAGTTCTAAAATTGTCACTTTTGTAATGTTGAGAACTGAAAGGTAAGGCAGTAAAGGTTATTCTTATTATAGATATATATTTATGTATCAGTGTAATTTAAACTGTCATACGACATTCATAGGTAATACCGACCATTCACTACAAAGTTGAGTTAACATTTACCAAAAAAGAGAAAATTTTCAAGATGACACATTCATAAATTAAACCTAAGCCTCACAATAATCAGTAAATCAATTAATCTCATGATAAATTAAAACAAGCTCAATCATTTCCAATTTCATGATTTATTGTTTCTCTCTTTCTACCAAAAACTGGATGATAAAAGTCTTCAGACTGGAGTTTTGGTCACAACTAGACCTTTTTTTGAAGGATAATTTTGCTTCCAGAGACTTCATAATTAATTTTACTCGTTATTTCTGTTCTTTTGTTGATTTATGTTGGATATTTAAAATGTCTTCTTCTGGTTCCACTTTTAAATCTTCATTATAATTTAAAGTTTATTGATATGTGAGAATGTGTTCTTACATTATGATGCCATTATTATCATTATATTACTGGCAGATTGTCTCAAAACAACAATATTATTGTTTATCGCGATAACCTCTGGGACAATTAATCGTCCGGAAACATTAGTTATTGTGATGGGCCTAATTAAACCAAAGCACTGTAAGTATTGATAAGATTGGATTTACCACATGGTGGTGTTGACCTATTCTGGCTGTGTTTATACATCTATAAGTCCAGCCCAAATTTAGTCATGCATAAGTCAACGTGACATCAATGGGTACGTTGGATTGTACTCAGCTTCTTTGTCACTGTTGCTCAGTGGTCAGTGAACGTGAAAGACCTCTATCAGATCTAAAAGGCTGCTGTGTTCCTGCTTCAGTGCATCTATTAATGTCCTGTTTAATTATTCAGGAGTGTTTTAAACAAAGCAACAGAAAACCTGTGGAGCACCGGTCTTTGATGACTGGAGTTATGATCTGTGGATTAACTACAGTAACAAAGTCAGAAATTATCTACTTTTATTTTTGATCTTAGTTTTATCAGAGTGTTGATGCAATTACTGATGAATGAATATTTGTTAATTGTTAACCTTTTATCAGTATAGCTGTGATTATACTGTTTCCTACCTGTGTAGTATTGTCATCTAAATGCATTGATCTTAACATTAGAAACCTAACCACATGCTGTGGGACTTAAAAGTCCTGGCAGGTCTTGTTGTTTGTTAAGGTTTGTTGTGCATTGGAACAGACAGGTGTATTACTTTGACATTTTATTACCTTGTTTAATTTTTTCTACATTGAAGGATTAACTTACTATCTGCAATGCTATCTGAGCGCCCCCAAAGGGGTCACAATGTTGGTTGGAGTTACTCCAAGCATTCAGAATGCAGAGGTGAGTCTTTGTCAATGTAGACAGTATCTGAATGACGTTATTAAGAGATTGCTTTGGTGAAGTAATGTCGGCACAATGATGGTGTTGGTAGCGTCTGTTGCTTTGCAGGAAGAAGGATGTTCTGGATGTTGAGTGTCTATGCTGGTTTTCTGCCCCATGTGTTTTATTGCCCTGTGATGGATAGGCAATCTGCTCAGGTTTTACCCTGCCTTTCGCACAATGATTGCTGGAAATGGGCGCCAGCCCCCAAATGACCTTGCAAGGACAAGTGGCTGTAGATGGTGGCTGGGATTCTTTTAAACCCAACTCACTTGAAACAAGAAGAGTTCAGTTTGATTTTATTGTCAGATATTGAGAAAACATGTTTGCTGTTGATTTTTGTACCTGTCTGCTCCTATTCCAATAAAACACATGGCAGAGACACAACATTTTAATAACTCTAACTAAAATAATCTTCAGAAACTGCTTCTCTGCAGAAGGTAACCCCAGGCAAAGAGATGCACCTACACTTCCACAGCCAAATTATCTTTATTAAAGTAATATTAAAATCGGAAACACATCTGATCTTTTAAAGTTTATAAGTTTCCAGAGCTGTGCATAACAAGTGCTGGTATGTTACTGGCTTACCATCAACATTACTTGATGTTGGGAGGAGTTTAGTTTAGTTTTCTGAAATCCTGGGAATCTCTTCCCTGATTCTGCGAAGCAGGCCGCAGAGCTGCGATTTCACAGCGAAGAGGATGAAACAGGGCTGAGTCTGTAATGAGCTACCCTGGGTGAGCATTAATATTCATCATTCTCTGGATCGGTCTCTGATTAGGCCCAGTTTCAAAGCAAAATGCTTGGAGTCAAATCCTGCGATGAATCCTGTTTCATTTGACTAAAAGTCACGATAGGGTAAAATTATTCTCAAAAGGCTAACGGCACCGAGAACCAGCAGCGGCTCTTAAACCTGACATGGTTGCTTTAATTTCTCTCCCAGTGAGGAGTCAGGAAGAGTGTCAAAGCTAAAGGCTGAACCAGGAGGCGATGAGCAGCTCCTAAGTGTCTTTAACATCACTTCATCTGTCACATCCGCCCATCAACTGCGTCCATCGGCCTCGATCGCCGCACCCCTGATGGTTCTCCACTGTCCTGCATCCCCTCATCCCTCTGCTGTAGATTGGCTGTGAAAACGGATTTGTTATATTACATTTAGCTGACACGGGACAATGTCAATGTGAGCTGTCTAAATGTCTCACCTGTCCTTGCAGATCTAGAGGCTGAGGTTGAGATTCCTGCAGCAGCATTAAACCCTCCCTCATCCCCCGGGCTCCCTGTTGGTTTACTCTATTTGTTGTTGATGCTAATGAAAGGAAAGGAGCAGCTTCCTTAGAGAGGGGAAATGATCATTAAGAAAACAAAAACTTTTATACAGGATTTTCAGAAAAACTGAAGCAGAAAGCAGACTCAGAGGATGCTTGTGACTTTTCCAATTCGTGTTTTATTGTTTTGAAATTGACTTAGAAGATGTAATTGTGTTGCCTTTAAAAACTGTTCATGACCCATAAGCTTTTTCGTACTTTATTTGCACTTTTTATGGCTTTCATTTTGCTAGAGTTATAGAGCAGAACTGTGATTTTCTGCCGCTCATCCAAAGGCTGCTTCTCTGATGGATCAAATGTTATTCCATCAGTCGTTTGAGGTTCATGATGTGGTTTTACAATGTTTTTGTCAGTCAAAATGTGCTTTCCATAATGTCAATTAAGGAAATTATGGAACATTTTCTTCATTTGTCTTAGTGATGGGATGCTGAGAAAAAAAAATAGAATGTGGTCCTTTGCTTAGTTATGTGCTAAAACATTAGCTCATTTTTTCAGTTTTTCTTACAGGCATCTCATGTCTGAATGTGTCGTAACTCAGAATTATGGTTCTAAATAACCAAGAATATCCAAACATGATCATCCACTGAAATTCGACTAAAAATCTGCCAATTTCCAAAGGAAGATTTAGAAAAACCTTCAACCTGAAGGACCGTTGAATAATTACTTAGAAGGAAAATATTAGGAAATTAGAAAATAAGATTTAAATTTAATTCTACCTGTTGAACCTGGTGATCTAACCAGAGAAATCCCACAGTTAGAACTTGCTCCATTAGACTCAGATCTGTGGAGGTTGATGCAGATCTAAATTATTTATATCTGACTGGTCCAAGATGTGCTCCATGTTCAAGAGGTTTGTTGATGCTGTGGCTCATTAGGTGATCGACGGGTCGTCCAGCAAACCAAAACGAGTTTGACTCTGGAGAGAGGGGCGTTTGCAGAGCAGCATAAAAACGGTTATTGGACTAAAGCGTCATGCTTTGTGATGTACCTTTCTCAGAAAGCCACAATAAACCTGCACACAAATGTTCCCTGCAACACCTGATCAAATCTGGGCTCTGCTCATATCTGAAAATGTGATTTCTGTTTTCTTTTCCCCCGCAGGCGCTCTACAACTCAATCAAGAACCAGAAGCTGCAGTGGACGCTGTGAGTAATTTCCACTGATTGATGTAAATCGTCATCAGCATTGCACAGGCGCACCTCAATAAAACAAAACATCAGTCAAAGTCGGCTTATTTCAGAAATTCAATTTAAACATGAAATGTATTTTTTATTTGTTAATTTTGACATTTATGGCTGACAGTTAATAAAAACCCATCATTTAGTTTCTACCACAGGAGAACTTTATTGAGCAGGAATAAAAGAGGATTTTAATGCAGAAATGCTTTGACCTTTTTAACAGGTCATTGCTGTAGCTAAGCACACTTATAGAAAGTTAACTGGAAGGAAAAAGTGTGATCGAAAAAGATGCACATCCTTCCTACAGTTTTAAGAGCCACTGCACCATAGATGTCTCCCGACATTTGCATTTCATTAGAAAATAAAGGTTCAAAGTTCCATCTGAAGTTTTCATCCTATGCAGTAATTTGGGGTGGCATGTCACCTGCTGGTGTTGGTCCTTTGTTTTATTTCCAGCCTAAAGCCACTTTTGTTCAGCTTATCGATTCTATTCATTTTGTTTTCCAGCAGGAGTCCTGCTTTAATTACAGGCAAACTTTCCAATCAATGACCGATATTGTAGCCATGCGTTCTCTAAGTTACTGTAAATCAGAGGTCTTCAACTCCAGCACTGTAGAGCTGACACTTTGGCATGAATCCCTGCTCCAACACAGCTGAATCACTCAGATGGTTGAGTCAAGTGAAGAGCTGGGTCTGACTGACAGCCTGCAGAGAAGAAACTCAAGGTTACAACAAAACGATCCCCAACCAGACGGATGTAGGTCCACAAATATTATCCTTTATTTTTAATTACTGAATAGTTTAATGTTGGGTTTTGATTACTTTGAAGACATAACCACCAAAATCAACAGAAATGAACATTACAAATATATCACTCAGTGTGTAATGACTATATTAAAGATGTAAAACTTTGCTCTTGAATCGCGTTACAGAAATAGTTTTGATGGTATTGTAATTTATTGCAGTGTGCCTGTATTCTCCTCGCAATGCTTGTATCTAGTTTCCTTGTGTTTCACACACACACACACACATGCACACACTGACTCTTATGGGAAACAATGGGGGGTATTGAATAACTTGTTTGCATCTAATAGTGACGTGTTTGTTGTCTGACATGTGAAGGATACATCAGTGTGTGGATTGTTGCTATTCTGGAGCTCGGCTCCACAGATCAGAGCACCTTGGAGATGCCAATTAAGTCGCCAGCTTTCCAAGCTTTGTTGCCATAGTTACGGCTCCATGGCTACGACTCCATAGCTACCGCATCGCTCTTTCCTCCCTGTGCTCTCGCACTCAGCAACAGATCAATGGGCTGCATGACAAACGCACGCGGCGAGCGACCGCGCGCGCGTGTGTGTGTGTGTGCGCGCGCGCCTTTGAAACGCAGCAAAATACCAAACGGAGCATGAGAAACTTCATCTCATGCAGCAGTCCACCTGCATCCCGTACAGAGGTGTGACCACAGCCTCCCACTGCCGCTCCAAAAATAGCCTCTCAGCCTCGGCAGCGGCAGCGGCAGCGGCGCTCCTGGAGCTGTGGGATAAAAGTGGCCAGAGGAGCGGATCCGGCCAGAGCCCTGGCTCTCCGGTCCAAACCTCGCTGCTGACATGCGGGACGGCTATTTAAACACTGCAGCTGCGTAACAGGCCACGGGGGGGACGGAGGGGATGTCAGTTTTAGATGCGTAAACATTATAGCGAGCCAAGGAGAATCCACCTCCGAACACGAGCTGTCGCAGATACACGAGATGCAGACAGAATAACAGCTGTAAAGGCTTTTAGTGCTGGAGCTTTGAAACTCTCTCTCTCACGATGTCACTTCCCCATCCTGCCCGCGTCTTTATCCATAGTTTATAATGAAACTGATGATGGAATATCTCCACATGTGCTGCTCGCCTGTCTCGTTGTGCGCATCAGTTTGTTTTCGCTGCTGATCTTGCCGCAAGTCAGCCTTCATTCAGCCTCACTGTATTTATAGATCCCCAAAAGCATCAATTTACTGATTTACTTCCAGCTTGAGGCTCAGATAACAAGAAGAGTGACGGCACAAAAACAAACTGTTAACTCGGATTATATGGTCACAAACCGTATCTGGCGTCTTATTACAGGTGTATCTTTGTGTTTTTTTTGTGTGTGTGTTCCGACCTCCAACGCGAGCGATGTAATTTCACACCCACTCGGGGAACTACACACACGCACGGTCACTGTCAGCAGAACGCTGGGATGCGCCCACCTGTTCTTCCTTCCGCGCACACATGCGGCGCAGACGCGTACAACAGCACACAACTCGCACGCTCGCTTCCTCGGTAAGGAGCGGGGGAGGTGGGCCGGCAGCGAGCTCTGAAACTGAGACGCAACAAGTCGAGATGCAGGTGGATGCAGAGTTCTGGGTGGATAAAAGTCTGAGTGAGACGAGGTAGAGCCGGAGTCACTGGGCACGAAGCAGGGGGCAGCATGGAGGACACAAAACCATGAACACACACATACACACACCCCTGGTCAATTCAGAGAGACAGGTTAACCTAACAGTCTGTTTCCTGCTCTGGGATGCACAGTAGGACTGAAACGATCAATCGTTATGAATCGATTTTACAAATAATCATGAACTAATTTAGTCATCGATTAATCGTTTAGTGGAGTATATAGACTCTAACAACGGCCATTTGAAAAAAGAACAACACATTCAGAGCAAGAATTAAGCCAAAACTGTCTGAAATATCTATACATTTTCATTTAAGATAAAAAAAAAACCATTTTTCTCTAAATATATGTTACCCAGAACTCCTCAAGTACTTTTATCTATCCAATAATCAGTTATTCAAAAATAATCAACCTGCTAGCCCTACACTGTGCTGATGTTTTGCAGAAAGGGCTGAGCTTTTCACATATTTATGTTCAAAGTATTATTTTAGCTGTATGCATGTTTACTACGAATGATCAAGCGTTCACTAGAGGAAAGCAGCTGCTGCATTTTAGGCAAGAAATGTGCAAGGAAAGTTTCAACTTTACCACATTTATCATATTTGAACCACAAACATTTTATGTGAAAGACTAACACAAAATAGTCACTGATTTTTTTTTTTGCTGAAGGAAAATTATCTGGTTAATGTAACGATGCTCCAAATGAAAATGTTTTGCAGTTTTTACTCATTTGTAAATAGAGTAAACCAGGCTGTTCCTGTGAAGGCTTCAGACGTTTATTAGGGAGCGAACAGGATGACGAAGACCAAGGAACACAAATCAGGGAGAAACCCGAGTGTTGGCTTATGAAACAAGATCTCAGCGTTTTGAACGTTTCTGTATAACGTATCATGTAAAAATGGAAAGAGGACGACACAGCTGCTGTCAAGCTAAGCAGCTACATGTGGAAAACTCCGACCAGATGAGACCCAACATTTCTTGGCGAATGTGTAACACAACAAACTTTTCACTTGAAAAATGTTTTATTATAAAAATGCTTACATTAAAACCCTCCAGCCTTCCACATCTTTATCAAAAAAAAACTTCTCAAAGAGCTGTTTGTGTTGTAGCTTTTTCTATGCCGTATCTTCTGTGTTGGTATGCTAGCAACATCTCCTGTAATTCCATCAGTCTGTCTAAAGCAGACAGTCGTTGATTATATGGGCAGGTTCAGACAGACGACAGGCGGTACGTCGACAGGACCTGCACAGGGGAACATTAAAATTTCAGACACTTGTCTCATTCCATCAATCAAGAGTATGATCATGATTTTTCCAGAAGATAATCCGTCTGTCCACTGTCCAAAAAGAGTGTGTTCGTTATGAGACACTAACGTGGATGGAAAACAGACAGAATCTCAATCCAGCTAATAACCAGAAAACCAGAATCAGCTTTATGTTCCAAGATTGTTTCTTCAAACAAGATCTTTACCTTGAGGGCATTTTTATTGTATTATAACCTCTAATAATAATAATAATTAATATTTTTGCAGTATTGACATGAAAACATAATCATAGAGTGTTGATATAAGGAACAATGGTGCAGATTGTTATCTCCACTCACTGGCCACGTCTTCAAGTACACAGATTCAACCAGGTATCGTAAACTGGAAGGTTGGTATTCAAGTTGTTCTAAAGACATACTGAAGGAGTTAAAATATGCCAGTAAAGTATTCAACAAAGCAGCACCACCAGCCTGAACTGTTGATTCAAGGCAGGATGGATCCTTGTTTTCATGTTTCTGCACATTCTGAACCTGCCGTCTGAAAGTCACAGCTCAAATCGATCCTCACAACACCAGGGAGCGTTTTTATTGCCCAGTGTTGGTTGTTGCGTGTGTGGGCTGCAGTCTCAGTTTCCTGGTGTTTGCTGAAAGACCTGAGCTGGTGTGGTCATCTGGTACTGTAGCCTACCTGCTTCAAGGTCCGACTTGGAGGTGGCTTCAGGGATATTCAGACTTACTCTGCATAGGGTTTATTTGAGGTGCTGTGTTGTTTTTTGGTACCAAAGAAACAAAGAACATTTCTATTTTGTAAGCAACTGAAAGGTGATTTACCAGGAAGTCTGGCCACTGTGAAACCTCTGTTGACATCTATAAACTATAGGAGTGATTTGATGTAAAATTTAGACAGTTCTGAGGTTTATTTGTTTTTTTAAATCCTTCACAAAGACCGACTGGCCGGAGCCAAATTTCTTCTTTTTTTGCAAAGTTACTTTTATTTTTTGTAAGGACCTTACACAAAGTTCTAACGGTTGTCATTTTATTTTTAAAATGAACTAGTTTTGATGAAATGAATGAGCAGGTTTTGTGTTTGTTTCGTTAGAAAGTGGCCGTCCTCCGGCTGAATTAAAGCCATGAATGAAGAGAGTCTGCAGCGTACAGCAGAGCGCGTGTGGATGAATTACTGTCCTCTTTCACTTGACTGTGTTTTGAGTGCTTCTGTCATTTGGTCCACTGACTCAGCGTCACAGGTGAAACGCAGCCAATCTGTTTCCCCTGGCAACCAAAGCAGCACAGATTACCCACAATGCATTTGTCTTAACCTGTTTTCCTGTACAGCAGCATGCTGTCTTTTTTTTGCGCTTTATATATATTTATCTATTTTTATTTGTAATTTGACATTTGCTCTAAATTGTCTGTCCTAACTTTCAGGGGTTTCCCCCCCGCCCCACCCCCCCACCCCCGATTTTAAAACCTTAGTTCTCCTCTAAATCCTTAACCTCTTTTTTGTTGTAAATATAAATATTAGATATTTTTCGTTCTGTTTTTCCCACTCCTTTTTCCTTTAATTTCTTTCCCTTCATCGCCGTCTTTTTTAATTTCATTTTTCCGTCTCGTGTTTATTCACTCACACCGCGGACGATTTGCCATCTGACAACACTGAGCTTTTGTCTTCTTCTTGCTCCTGTCTCTGCTTCTCTTCTGTCACTTCTTTATCCTCTCTCCACTTTTCGTCTGCGTGGAGACGGACAAATTCAGGAAAGGCCGGCAGTTACCAGGCAACAGGCTAGATGCTCATTGGCTCGGTCTCTGCCTCTCTCTCTCTCCGTCCTGCATGGGGGTTAACTGCTGTTATGTACTGTTGGTTACTCATAGCGTGGTCTCAAGGGGGCTGTTTTCTATTTTTGGGCTGAACCTTTGCAGGGGTGCCACCCAGTGAGGTAACAACTGGAACTGCCATGTTTCCTCGTCATGCGGGTGCGGAGAGAGGCTCCTGATTGTTGTTGCTTTAAAGCATCTATCATCGGCTAATGAGACAAATCCCTTTAAAAAGATGCAGAGCAACGTGGGAGATTATCATTATTATTAGGAGGAGAAAGAGATTATCACTGCTGTTGCATCATGCATGTCGGATTGTCTTTGTAGTCCTAGATTTGTAAAATAATGTGATATATTATTTAATTAAAGAGCGGGAATCAAAAGTAGAGGTGGCCTGAAGACATTTTTCCAAAAACCTTAATTGGTCTACTCAGCGTTTCAGGTTGCAGTTTTCAGGACTGCATCATTTCAAACTTTCTTCCTGACTTTCTGGAGCTTATTGTCCTTGTTGCAACTTTCAGAGAATAAAAATATCTTAACGCACAGCTCTGATACTGGCTTGAAAAACACAAAGTTTGCTTTAATGGTTTTCGAGGTGACGACAAGTATGGAAAAATTAAATAGAGTACCAACAACTATTTGGTTCTCCAGATTATTATACTTGACATTTTCTAAAGGACAAAATTCTAATAATGCTTAATAAATGTTGTGGTTGTGACATTGATTTATATTTATTCTGATCAAATTGCGTGTGCTACTGCACAATGAAGGTGATGCCGGATCATTATTTTTCTGTGTCTTTGAAACAAAAGGCAGTTAGATGCAAGGTTTTAGACAAAAAACAGTCTCTTTGTAAAAAGTGAATAAATGGGAAAGCCAACTTTAGGCCCTGTGTGGATGCACGGTGGAGGATCTGTGATGCTGTGGGGCTGTTGCTCTATCGCTGACCCAGAAGGTTTTAAGAAAAAAATCCGGTGGTATTTGCCAGAAAACTAGAAATGGGTCGTTACTGAGTCATTGTGCAGGATAATGATCAACCAAAATGGAAACAAAATATTATGTTGCTGCAATCAAATCAGAATTTTACTGATTTATCGTCCAGCTCTAAATGAACATGAACCCTTTTTGAGCTGTACCTTTGAGTTGCAGCTGGAAAGTTCAGTGACAGTTGGAAGGAGTGGCTTTTTTCTTGCTCTGTATCACCTCCACACCTCGTCATGTGGAAGTTCAACTCACTTCACTGTCGACAGTAACTGGTGTTACTGGTATTTTAGCTGCTTGATGGTTCCTGGGCTTTTCTGTGACAGTGAAGTTTCTTACCAGACTGATGCAAGGTGATCTCAGTAAGATTGAAACGTTACATCCAGTTGTCTAGAAACTGCTCCACAAGATAATTAAAAGCATAAAATACAGTGGATTGAAACCGTTTGGATTTAATTTCAAAATAATTTGTCAAGACTTCCAGTTTGAAATGTTCAGTTCAGAAAAAGATTCACCTAAAAACCTTGTCTATAAGAACTTTGCAACCCGTTCAGAGAGTTTGAAGATCCAGCAAGGAAAAGGAAGCATGATGTGTCAGAATCTGGTCTTCTGGGTAAATAAGTCTCTGTTTTCCGCCTCAAAGCCAGAACAAGAAGGAAGGTGTCACTCTGCCTTTTTTGATCCTAAAGACCGGCCTGAGTTTCAAAAAGAGGGAGAGGAAAACACACGCTGAAAGCTTTGAAGGCAGCTCCTGTTCTTTCCGTTGCTGATGCGCCGCTTTGTCAGCGCCTAGAAGAGCCGAAGCTCGGCTGAGACAGCGGCAGCGACCGGTGATTTGACTCATGTGAAATCTCATGTCCTGGTGTAACAAGCACACGGTGCACGGCAGAAAGAACAGGATGAATGATGACGTGTTTATTGCTAATGAGGCAGGACACGTAAGTGTTGATAATCATGGAGTCTGTTTTTTTTTTAATACTTTGTCTCCATAGAGATGAGGAAGAGCTGCGGAAGTCGTTTTCAGAGCTTGGGGACAGCCTCCTGGACTCCGACGCCTCCAGGCCGATGAAGAGGGTGGGCAGCAGTGGGAAGCCCCTGTCGGACGGGATGGAGCCGACGGGGATGCTGCTGTACAAGAACGGATTCCTGGTGCGGAAAGTCCATGCTGACTCAGACGGAAAGAGAAGTACGAGACAGACAGTTCGTCAAGCGTTTCATCAAAACTCCTTTCACTTAGTCGTCATTTTCAGTGTTTCAAATGTTTTTTAGATTATACACTTACAGATGTATTCATGTCCTTTGAACTTTTTCACTTTGTCACAAACCACAGGCTTTAATTTATTTTATTTGGATTCATTTAAGCAGAAAAAGTGAAGAAAACTATGATTTTTAATCATAAAAAAATCTTAAATCATTCCCTTGATTTAAGATTGTATCAGAGGTGATCCTGCTCACCTCTGATACAAAAAAATAAAAGAAGGAAACATCCTCTATTAACCCCACAGTGGAGAAATTCAGGTGTGACAGCACTGGATTAAAGTAAGAGGAAACCTACAGAATCACACAAAGGTCAAAGATATAGAAATAAGAATAAAAAATTAAAATGTTCCACATAGGAAAAGTAACACTGTGCATTTATTAAAAATAGCATTTTCAGATTAAAAGCAATGTGAAGCAGAGTAAGTTAATTTAGAGAAGAAAAAATTAGAAGTTGAATTACAGAAACTTATGTGCATTAAAAAGAACTATTTACTAGACGTGGAAAAACTGTGAAAACAACTGGAGTGTGAAAATAGCAGTAATGTTATTTTAACTGATAAAAGCAGCAGGAATGTAAAATCTTTCTGAGTTTGTTGGGAGCAGCGATCATTAAAGTCCAAAAGACGCTGAGAGGAAGGAATTACGATAACGCTCCTTTGTGCACCTAGGATGCAGCAGTCTGTCACTAAATTAACTCTCTAGTTCAGTAACAGCTTTTTCCACCAAACCGCTGATTAAGAAAGCTAAAAAGACACCACCTTCAAACATGGTGGAGGCAGCATTATGCTGTGGGGTTGTTTTTCTTTGGCAGCAACAGGGAAAATATTTATTGTTAGGCTTTCACTTACCTCTCAATCACTGCTGTGTTAATTTATCACATAAGACCACAACAAAATACATTAAAATTTATGCGAATTTATATGAAATGGTGCAAAGAGTGTGAATACTTCTGCATGTCTAACGTTTTAAAATGTAGATTTTTGATTCCACAAAGTAACTGAGCTTTAATTAACATCTAGACTATCTGCTTTTGCCCTAACGTTTGTGTCATTTAACAACATTTTAAATTGTTTGTCGTTCAAGCACCGAGAGGGAAGAGAGGCTGGAAGACTTTCTACGCCATCCTTAAAGGGCTAATTCTTTATCTACAAAAAGTAAGGCTCTTACATCAGCATAAACAGTGTGAACTCTGGATTTTTCCCCCTCATTTCATGTAAATAGCCTGAAAAGATGCAATGAGAAGCAGTTTGCACCAGCCACTGATTGATATGCATTATTCATCCTGTTAAAAAACGCTTGACTGCATCGCCATAAGCTTCCTGTTAGGCTTTCATTCCAGTAGCAGCAGATTTATAACAGAAGGTGATGGGGAAAAAAACAACAAACATCAGGAACTAGCTGGTTTTAGATTAGCACTTCTTCTTTATGTCTTATGGCGTAACGGGCCCTGCCGCCGAGTTCTGGCAGCAAGCAGGGACCCATACGGAGCGAAGAGTCTGGTTCCAGAAACAGGCGACCTCCATCAGCAGGACAGCCTGCTGCTGCTGCTGCTGCTCCCAAACGGAAAGAAAAATTGCACCTGCTCAGGGCTTTGGTGTCCAGAAACATCAACCATTACATAATATAACTAAACGTTTCCAATCAGAAGTAAAAATAAATGTTAGCTGATTATCAGTTTAAAATAATACCTTCTACAAAAATGACATTATGACTAATTTAATATTGAGTTAACCCTTCCAGAGCGACCGTAACGACGACGATCCAGCCAAATTTGCAGTACCATTATTCCGCCACACATTGCGCTGTCTGAAAAAATTCCAACTGTTTCTGAAAGAAGAGACGTTGCGCTTTCCAGTCAATAGCGGGTTATTACGGTAGTTTCACCTACACTGTAGCAGGGAGTGAAGTTAATCGAGGGGGGTGAGTTTTAATTGATGGCAAATTGCGAAAATAACTTGTTAGATATTGAATGTTCCAGTTGTTATGGATAAATGGGCAAATATATTTATTCACATTTAAAGAACTGCATACAATTAAAATAAGCAAAATTATCCAAGTGGAGATTTGAAACTTAGATTTTAAGTAGGTAAAAGAATTGGGCTCAATTGGATTGAATTAAACTCAGTAAATAAAATAATCTTGAGTTGAATTATCAACCAATTGTTTATACAACCTGTACAAATGTATCAGTTTGTATACATGAAGAACAATAATGGGTACTGCCTGAAACTAGGTCTCATTAAAGCCAAAAACGCCATTATATTTTGTTTGGAGTTTATGTACTACACCATATTTCAAGTATGAGCAACCTCTTTGATACAAAGAATCACTTTACTCTGCTGCAAAATAAAATTTTAGAGCCACAAAAATATTTACATGTATTATTTTGAACGCAAAATAAATCTAATTCTATTTCTATTTACAGATGTTAGAACAAAAAGAATCATAAACATTTACAAGTCATAAAACGACTGAGCTCTTCATTTATATGGAAAATGAAGAAGTTGGGTAAATGGTTTGAAGATAAAAATCATTAAAATATTAAAACCCTTCTACCTTAGGTGCCCTAGTTTTGTAAATACTCTCTGCAGAAATAGCAGGAAAACATGCAGAAGAACTATTAGAAGCACTTTTTACTGCTTCGATAATCAAAAATATCTCTTATTTTGTTTTATAAACAAAGAAAAGAAAAATAAGAAAATAAAGAAACATGTGTTACTAAAGCATTTACAGAAAATTATTTTTAATCTAAACATCAAAATTTTATGTCTTTTTTATATTGAGTTTGTTCTAATCCTTTTGAAATGTTGTCCTAATTCTTTGGGTATATTCCTACTAAAACAATAGTTTCTTCATTTGTTTAGGCAAAATCCACATCCAAAGTCTTGCTTTACTGAAGCTTGTGCTCTAAACAGTTAAGTTTTATAAAACTTTATCAAATAATTTAACAGTGTTATATAAAGTACTGAAATCTCAGAGTCAAGTAAAAGTATAGGTACCTCTCCAAAATATGACTTTGGTAAAAGTCCAAGTCACTG
>CAEGAF010194148.1:0-14650 GCA_903067075.1 Micropoecilia bifurca
CCCCAGTAGAACAAGGGAGTCCCCAGGAGGGGCATCTCCAATATCCACTCTAAGGACCCCAAGAAGGGGGGGTAATCTGAACTGCTGTTCGTCCCGTAAGTACTGGGCGAGGGAGCGTCTCGGCGAGGGAAAATCAAGTCTAATGTTATTACTCATCATAGGGGTTTTCAGGCTGCGCTTTGTCTGGTTCCTCACTTAGGACCTGTCTGCCTTGGATGACCCTACCGGGGGCATAAAGCCCCAGACAGCATAGCTCCTAGGATGACACTCAAACCCCTCCCCCACGTTAAGGTGGCAGCCCAAGGAAGGGAGCAATAAATCCATCACGTGATAAAAGAAAATCAATTTCCATTTGCATGATTTATTGTTTGTACAAAAATCATCTTTAGTCTGGTGCTTTGGTCTTAACTATCCATTTTTTTTAAGATTTGTGTTTACAGATACATCATAATTTGTTTTTTTCAGTTTAATTAGTTTGGATATTTAAAATGTTTTAGTCATAATGTTTAATATCCATTAAAATTTAAAGTTCATTGATCTTTTAGAATATGTTCTTGCATTATTATACCATTACCATTATATACCATTTTGCAGTTAGCTCTATACATGTAAAATTAATTGAATTTGACATGAGGAGCCATCATTCCCTCTCCATTCATTTCCTATGAACTTGTGTGATGAGGCAACAACAGTTTTCCTCCTCCAGCCAAGCAACCGGCGTAATCCCTGTGTGTGACATGTCAAGCTCATATATGTAGACATGCACACACAACCTAGCTATGCGACACACTGGCATCAATTCATCGTTGTTGACTACTGCTGCATGTGTTGGGTTCACCTCTTTGCCTTTCATGGTCATTTGTTGCTTTCTGTGTATCGAGCCCATTAGGTTTTCTTGAGATACAGAAAACATGAAGAGTGGAGAAGCAAACTTCCTTCAGCTGGTAGGAACAAGATCTGGTACGCTGTAGCATGGCCAAGATAAATTATCCTTTAGACAAGGAGCGCAAGACTCATTATTATTGGGTTGTATTAATATCATGATTGTCCTCAAAGTTAGTTGTGGAAGAATTACACATAAACTGTTCAAATATTCATTCATTAAGTACGTCAACTATTGAACCTCTTTTCATATTGATAAATTGGTATTAATCAGATTAAAATGTGATTTTGATTGATGACATCAACTAACATTTTTACTATATTGCCTTCTAGACGGCTGCACAAACTGTTCTGGAGGGACGGATTTGGCCCATACGCCCCGAGTTCGGCATATGCCACTGACAATTTTAAATAACTGTTCTAGGAAACTTCTGTTCACTTAAAAATGACTAAATGCTTGTGAAAGAGTTTTCTCTATGGTATGTGGCTCAGTGAGTTTAGCAAAAAAAAAAAATAAATAAAAATTAAAAAAAAAACTTTTCAAGCTCTTGGAATAGTTTCACTCCTGTTCTATGATGGTGGTGATGGATTTCTTTAAAACTTCCTCAACTTTATCAGTTTCCCTTTTAAATCTTCCTGTTGTAATGTTTCAATCAACATTCATAATGGTACAGGTAACTCAATGAGCATTAGCTTTAAATAATTAAAAATCCTACCGTCTGACTTTCTTTTGAATGAACAAGTTCCACAAATACTATACAGGCAAAAATATAGACCTGATTTAAATAAGCTCATACAACTGGGAAAAATATTTAATCATTTAACTGAAATAAATACTAACATGAAACACAATGTCATTTAGCACAGAATACTTCAGTAAAATGTCGGTCAAATCAAACCCATTTTCAGTTTTGTGTTGGGGTTATGTCCATGATTAATGCATTAATAGAAGATCTTACATGGGAGAAATACAAAGGAATGTTATTTAGACTCCTTAGAGCAGGAGGTCTTCAACTCCAGTCCTACATCAGGATTTGATTACCTATATATGTTTAAATTGTTTATTTAATTTTCACTCTACTTGTACAAAAATCTACAACCATTATGGACTCTTGATATTTGTATGTAGAATTTAATTTTTTAGATTTGTCAATGAATATCCCAAGACCTGTAGAGCATAAACCACAAGAAAAGGAACAAACCAAAGAACCAAAGGAATGTAATAGCATCTGTTTTAACACAATTTTAACCCAAAATTTAAGCTGTTACAAAAAATGTAATTGAACTGGACAGAAAAGAAGGCAATGATACCACTGGAATCTGAAGTTGGCTTCAATGTGGAAACATGAGGTAATAAATCTGTTCAATTTAAGGAATCTTTGGCAAAGTTTATATTTAAGTGACACTAATGTTATGTTGTACGTTTTTGATCCTTCAACAATCAGGTAAATTTTTCCAGTTCAATAAACCCTTTAGGATTTTTCCATTGAGAAATAATTAGATTTTAGTTAAGTATATACCAAGGCCTTATTGCCAAAAACGATCAATAAAGATGTTCAAATCAATCAATAAAGTTTATTTTTTGTATCAAATATCTTGCAACAATTGAGCTCAGAGTTATTTACATCATGCAAACATAAAAACATCATTAACACATCATACAGTCAACAACTGTGACAACCAGTAACAGACATTATAGTTTATCAAGTGACATCATTAAAACCACCAAATAAGTTGGTCAAAGTTCCAATTATTATGGTTCACAATAAACTCTACTGGGTTTTGAGCCGTGATTTAAAGGAATTCCGTGTTTTAGCAGTTTTTATGTTTTCTGAGAGTTTAAGGTTTGAGGTGAAGAAGCTGAATGCTGATTCTCTATATTCAGACCAGATAGTAAAATGTAAAACCTAACCTCCATCTTTCCATCCCCTTGGTCCTTTTCGTTCTCTGTTCTCACGGTAAAATCTGACATTAGTTTTCATATATTGGTCAATCTTGTTACTGTGAGCAGCACGCATGTAAAACAGAGGAGGCATGCTGGAAGGGAGCTGCAGCTAAGGGAGCCGCCTAGCATCATTCAGCTTGAGGTGAAAAGAGCATTTGTGTGAGGTATAAACTGCAGAACTGGCAAATGGTCTGCAGTTTATAAAAATTGGACTTTTATGGTGTGAGGATTTCTGCTTCTCCTGCCAGGGTGGTAGGAAGCTCATTGCAGCCAACAAACTGTTCTCGCCACTGATCTTTGAAGGTTTTCCCACTCCATAACCTAACCTGCACGAGTCCAAGACTTTAAAATTCAAATGGATAGGATCTCTCACAAACCCCAGGTTGGGGTTAATTAACTGAACTGCTTGGGTTTGATGGAATATTGATTATTGAACTCTTTTATGTGTGTTTATTTTACTCTTTTGCACATTTTACTTCAATGGCGATTCAGATATTTTCACTGATTATTGTAAGTATGTAGATAATTTCACACTCTAAATACAAGTTACTAGCAAGAGCAAACTTCCAATATGTGTCTTCTCCTTCATGAGTCATAATCTAATCTTTGGAGAAACTAATCCATTGACATTCCTATTGGTTTTAACCCTGTACATTGATCGATACATTGCAGAATACTCTTAACCATACAGATATGCTCCATAAGAATTAGGCGATTCACAAAGAAAATACACATTTTCCCTATAATTAGAAAGTCTAAACTATCAACACCAAAAAGACGCAAAAAAAATGATTAAATAAAGAACACTAAGGTTCGATAGATTTTTCTGTTAAAATAGGATTTACTGCCCAATCAAAACAAAACAAATCCTCCAAATAAACAGAACATTTTAGTTGGCTAATGCATTTAGCTGCTACAGTTTGGGTGACTGAAAAAATGTCCTTTTGAAACTAATAATGGATCATACATTGCATAGAGAAAATTCCAGGTGGTACTTTACATTTGTTTCATGATCTAATGAGCATCATTAGGTTAAAATAGCATAACACCACTAGGAAGAAACTTAGTGAACGATAGATCAGTCAACCAAACTGTAACTGTAGCTTACAGGTTTTGGTAAAGTTGTAAATTTACTTCATCATTGCTGATTAAAACAATCGTGTCCTCTAATGCTACCTGCTTCTTTCCCTTTAATTTGTACCTCATCTCTCTTTAAGCTCCCCACTCCCATTTATTCTCTGCTTCCAGGTCTGTTTCATTTGAAATAAACCCAAAGTAATGTCTGAAAGTTTTTTTTCATATATTTACATAAAATGGAGCAAAAAGCCATAATATTCCGCTTGTGGAAGTAAATCTATTTTAGCTTCACCTTGGCACAGATCTGAGTTTAGATTTGTTGTTAAGACATCAGTAGATTACTGATTAGCCAGGATTTCCTCTCCCTTCTCTACTTTAGTTATGATCTCTGCCTTTTCCTTCATTTTCATCAGGGACTGAACTCTCTCCTTCCAGCCTGGCTTGGCCTCCTGTTCCTCTCCTTTAATGAGCAAGTCGATGTATTCTGGAGTGGTGAGGGGATTTGGGTTCAGGACTATCTCCTTCATTCTGTTCAGACACTTTGCAGCCTCAGCAATCAGTTTCACCACAACATCCTGCATAGATCGATACTCAGACATCAGACTTTTCATCAGCTGCTCTAAGGTTAGCTTCTGTCCACAGGCCTTCTCGTATTTTTCTTTCAGCTCTTTCACTGTTCTAGTCTCATGAATTTCCTGATATTCCCATCTGAAGTCCTGGTTAGAATGAACGTTCCAGAAACATTTCCCTGGACACCTTTTACAGTATCCATCTGGGTCCATCGCATCACATCCTTGTTTATTCTTATCTTTTGGTATGTTACAAGGAAAGTGACAGGTAACATGACACTGCATGCAGTTGGTGATACACTTCCCAGTTTGAGAAATATCAACTTGCTCATGCTTTCGCACAGTGACGTGAAACTCAAAGTCCTCGTTCTTTCTGATCTCTGCTTCATGCTCTTTGAGTTTGTCGTTCGTCTCCCTGATATCCTCTAGCTTGGCTAAGCCAAGTTTAACCTGCTTCTGCAGCTCCTCCACTGTACTCTCCAGGTGTTGTCTTTCTTTCAGGACCTCATTGGTCATTGTCAATCTTATGGTTTTGATGTTAGACAGACTAGCAAAGAAACCGGCCATGTTGTTTGTCCCCATGTTCCAATATTCAAAGGTTTTCTCTTCATTGTACCAAATCTTTGCCACTGAGGATTTGTTGTTGGCAAACAGCACTGAGTTATTGAACTTGAAGTGAACTGGCAGCCCGTCTGCACCTTTAGGACATGGGACACCGGACACTTTGATGGCCTCTACAACTGGTTGCTGCTGCTCATCTGCAAACGTCACCAAGATCCTGATGTTTTCTGCCACATCGTTGCCAAAGATTGAGAGAGCTGAATCAAACACATACCTTTGTGTTGATGTCAGTTCAGTTAGATCTGCCTGAACCACAAAACACACAGCATCAATGTCACCAACGCCTTCCTGGTTAGCAAAGAGGTTACGCAGCTGCTCTGTGATCTCCTTGTCTCTGTCTACGCCGCCGATTCCCCCAAAGCCTGGAGTGTCTATGATGGTGAGGGAGTAGTTCACCCTGAATCCCTCCTGGTGGTAGAGTTTGTACACTGTGATTCCTGATGTCTGAACCTGTGAGTCTGACTGACCTTCGTCCACCAACTTAAACCGAAACGAGTCTTCCCACCTGACGCCCAGAATGTAGTTCATCATCGCATTGATCACAGTGGACTTCCCAGCACCTGCAGCTCCAAGAACCATGATGTTTCTGTTACAATTCATGGATTTCTGTCCAAAAGTGAAACTCTTGCAGCCATTAATGTTGATCTGCATCTCTTCTAGAGGAAGTCTGTAAATTGGGGCATGACCGGTTTGTGAAGTCAGTAAAGTGCTTTTTTCTTTAACAACATCAGCCAATCGTTTAGCTTCAGGCTTTGAATCAGTGCAGGTCTGATTTGCTCCCGGTACGACTGACTGATAAAACTCTGTAGCTAATCTAATCAACTCTCTCAGTGGGAGGATGTTGAGCCAATGCAACCACAGTGCGATATCAACAATAGCCAACAGAGTCGTTTCCAGTGAGTTTGTCAAAATGAACACCGCAGTGACGGTTAGTGTTAACGCTCCTGATATCTTTGGATCATCCAAAGCTGGGATTACTACATCTGAAACTTGCTTTCCTCCTTTGAGTAAGTCTGCCACAGTGATGATGTTCTGCCAGAGTAACAGAAGTATTACAACCACAGCAATGAAGAGCGGCGTGGTCAGTAACAGGCACATTCTGACTGTTGGTGTTGGTTCTTCTTTGGTGTCAATCTGCCTGTAGTCAGAAGAAAACAGAAACAACAATGATGAAACTTAAAACTTGTTACTTTCATGTCTAATCACATTTTTAAAGTCCACCTATGCTTCCAATGAGCTAATGAATTCACAACGTCAATCCTCCATTTTTATGGGCTTCCTTGGAAAAATGTGCTAAAGATTTTAAACTACGTAAAAACTTTTAGCAAAATGTTAATATTTCCCAATGTCGGTCTTTGTTGCCACATAAATATATGTTCGGATGAAATTGTTCATTAATTCTAATGGTTCAATATTAAATCATGCTATTATAAAAGATACATTTCCCTAAGATACATTTGGCCACATTTGAGTTGAGTGCTGAATATTATACAACAAAAGGTTTACTGTGACATTCAATCAATTACAATATGTGCTCTGATGAGACTCCTATGTTAGATTAAAATTTTAAAAAGGTGCCACACAATCAGTAATTTTATCACAATAAAATCAAAGCTCTCTGACATATAGTTTTGGTTTTTAGCTTGTTAATGCCAATATTGTAGATATTTGGTCTCGTCTGCAGCAAGTAACTAAAATACAAATTAACCAAGACTAATGACTGATATTTTTAAACAAGTCTGTTGAGTTTCTGGTGATTGATGACAAACCTTGGTCGGGTGTTGGTAACAACCTGCAGATCCAGATGATCTCAAAATGTTTGATTTCCAATAGAGTGACAGATTCCTGAAATAACACAGAACCTATTTGCATGTTCCTGTTCTGTTGGAGGGAAAATATCAGGCATTTCTAATTAAATCAGGAAAGCATGATTGATAAATGGACCATTAAATGCACCATGAGATGATCACGGTCTACAACAGAAGCTAGAAGTCTGAACACCAAAACGAAGTTTAGAAAAATAATTCAGACAAAGATGCAAAAAGTAGATTTAGACCCGGATATGAAGCATCACACTAAGTCATCACTCTGCTAAAATCTCACTAACGTATTTAAAATATATATGTTGCAAAGATTAAAATAAAATGATACTTTGTTGAAAGTTCTCTGCTGTCTGTATATCAGGTTCTGCAGGTTGTTGAGTTTTGCTGAACTGGATCAATTCACAAAAATATGGGAAAAGTCACTGTGAGGGATTTGTTTTTAAAGAAATATTAGCTACACAAACTTTGGCCCAGATCCTCTAAACCAGGACTGATGTCCTGCAGCTGTCAGATCTGACCCTAGTCCAACACACCTGAACCAATTGGCTGAATTACTTCATCAGTTTGTAGTCAGGTTCTACAGATTCCTGCTGATTCATTGATTCAGGTGTGCTGGCAGAGACGCATCGAAAAGCAGTTCAATGCCATGTTGATGAAAACAAATCCATCATCGTTCACAAACTTACCTCCTGGAGCCCTTCAGAGATGATGAGAGCGTTTTGTGATCTTTTAAGCTCACTTCCTTTTATATACAAAGACTTACAAACACACACCTACTTTTACTCAGAATGAAACAAAAACCATCATATCTATTCTGGCTCATGTCCAACAATACAGAAAACATTTGAAGCCCGGCTTTTCCTCAAGCAAGTGAAATGTTTCCATACTTCCTTGAAGCATCCAGAAAGCAGCTTAACTTGTATAAAAACTTTGTGCAGTGTTGAATTCAGAAGAGGTCAAGATACAATACCAAATACAAAAAAATATATTTTCAACATGAACCACATGTTAATAAAACCTGTGGATCAATAAGATGTTTAATTCTGAGATTTTATCTCATCAACATCAAAATATGATTGTGTAGAAAGTTCAAATTCAACCAAGTTGAGTTAAGTGGGTATATTGGGAGTTTGTGAATAGTGGCTGTTTTCATGCATATTATTCAATTAGCAACAGTATTATTTTAAACTTAAAAATATATCAATGTCCTTAAAAATCTTTAGTCATTCAATCTTTGTTCAGGATAAATTAAAACTTCAAGATGACAAAATCAGTCAAAACGATTCTGCTCTACATTTCAACAATTAAAAATTTGATTGATGTCTCTATGAAAACCTCATATGAGTCGGAAACTACACCAGGAAGAAAATATCTTTGCTTAGCAAAAGTAAAAATCACTAATACAGGGAAGTAAAAACAAAATATGTTTCTCCAGGAAGAACAGAGAACATCACCTGCTATTAGTGAAAAGCCTTAGCAGAGTCTATTTCACACAAACAGCCTGGACTGTATGGCATGAATGTGGACACAGTTCTTGCTTTCAGCATAAATGATTTGATAACCCAGTTACCCCATATTCCATCTGCCACAAATTAGAAAACATAGAAAACAAGTCCTTAGGTCTTAACATCCATAAAACGTGAAAACCAAAGAAGCATTGTCTATTCAGCAGATCTGGTTCACTACTCCACACTAAGAATAACTATTTAAAATGATCCCATTTAAAAACAAAAAAAAGTTCAACCAGGAAAATTCTGCTTACTTAAAAATGATAATATCTTGTGCCAGATTTTTGTCTCAGACATGTGGTTCAATCAGTTTGGGGAAAAAACCTTTCACGTTCCTGGTGTAGTTTCAGTTCTACTGATATATGATGAAGGTATTTTTTTCTCTACATCTTCCTCAATATTTACAATTCCTTTGTGTTCTTCCTGTTGTACTTTTTCAATTAACATTCTAGGAGCATTAGTTTTAATTATACCATCCATCCATTATATGATCAAACTTATCCTGTCAAGATTTCTTGACAAATGATTATGACTGACTAATGTGCTGATTTAGATGCCGTATAGTAGAAGTTTTTAACTCCAGTCCTCATGGACTTTGGTTCTGATTTGAGACGCAGGGCCATAAGGGAACCTTTTGTGTTTTGTTTGCTGCGGTTTGCTTTCACAATGTTCTTTTTACAAGTGGCTATAATCTAGTAAACAATGCTATGCAGGTGACGACTGTTGAAAAGGGCAGGACAAAAAAAAAGCACAGATAGAAAAAAAACCTTGGGAGTACTGCTTGCTGCGTTTCTGTTGTGTTCTTTTATAACTGCAATAGCATTTTAAATTTCAACAGCAGCCCATGCAATGCAGATTTTGCAATATATTTTAAATTTTGGAACAGCATCAGGAAATGCTGCTGGAAGCTAAGAAAGATGCGCTACATGGAAAGTATGATTTCAGTACATGCAAACCAAAGGAGCAAACTGCCAGGCTTCTTTGGGACTCAACTTTCTTTTTGAACTCATGAAGGTGTAAATCCTGAGACTTTATTGGATAGATAGTTAAAACTACATCTAGTAATTGAAGGTATATAGGAGTTTGTGCATAGTTTGTTTTCATACACATTATTCACAGTAACAGTATGGATTTAAAAGATGCACTCATCTTATCTGAAGTCTTTAGTCAGTTGATTCAGTTCAGAATAACTTAATTTAAGAACTAAATTAACCTAAACAATTCTACTCCACTTCCAAATGATTAAAAGCTCATCTCAGACTTTTCTTTGAAAACCTTCGCATGTGGATCAGCAAGTTTACCAGGAATAAAATATCTTTGCTTAGCAACTGAAGTCTCTGTACTCCTGGTCTCGTTTGCATCAGTCATTCTCATTTTGCTAATAACTTCCTTAACGTGTTTGCATGTTGATAAAAACAAGAATACAGCTTTAGGCGAATAAAAAAACGAAAAGGGTTTATGAAAAGTTGACAACTTGCTACTTGTTCAGTCAGTAAAAAATAAGTGCAATAAAACTTAAAATGCAATTATATTTAGAAAAAGTAATCAAATTCAGTTTATAACTAATTGCTTTGTAATGGAGTTCTCATTTTTCCTTTTATTTCCAATAGAATGAGCATATTTTCATTTTCATAAATGTATTAATGTCCTACTTAAGTTCTTGGTCACAGCGCTCTCCACTGGATTTAAAATAATGTTCCTCTTTCATAATCAGGATTTTGCCACATAAACATGGAGAACTGCTTCTCTGACTTTAATCTGTAGCTGACCTTAAACACCTGGCTGATAAATTCAAACTGAAACAATTTCAAATAGTCTTTTTCCAATATTCCACACGACGAAAGGATCCGAGGACAATCGTTCAAAGATTTCCAAAAACTGTTCCATCAGGAGAACCACGGTCACTGACAAACAATTAGGAGCTTTTGTCAGTTTAATCTTTGGTAAGTGGCTTGGTGAGTTTAGCATTGAGGAAAATAATAGGTTTGTGGAATTAGTTTCAGTTTTGTTTTGCGGTGCAGGTTTTTTCTTCCTTATCTTCATCAGTATTTCCTTTTATCGTTTCTGTTGTTTGTCTTTAACACACAGATTTGTGGTGGTAAAGGTCAGTTGTTCTTAAATAGAATTTAATTTGTATTAAATGATTAAAATATTACCTTACACACCTAACATTAAGATGTTTCTGTCATTGGTCGTCTCTTCCAGACATCACACATTTGGAAGATGCACCATGTTGGTCAATCCAGACCTAATTTAACCTGCCTGACCTCAAACGACTCAGATTCACACAAATATTTAGGAATCTTTTTACAATAAAAAATACTAACAGAACGGTGTTAGTATTTCAGCTGAATCAGTTATAAAATCACTTTTTATTTTAAGTTTGTGTCAATTTGATTTCCTTAATAAAAGCCAAAGATTGGTGAATTAGTAATTCATCACAGGTAAAAACTTTTTCTTCAACCCTTGTTGTAACTTGTAGCATCTCTTTTGCGGGGTTTGAAAACTACATGTTTATCTGAAAACTGTTTACAAAACTACTTTTCTATGGAGAATATATTCAAGCTTGACGTTTTTGCCGACCAACTAACTGCACATTTCCCTAACAGAAGCTGAGAGTGCAGACATATTGCAATGTTTTTCTGTTAATAAAATGTTTACATCAAGCCTCACGCCATCGCAGCCTCATTATTCTGTTATTCTTCAAGGTAATTTGCTGATGTAGACAGAGTCTTTGTAACTGTGCTCATATTACTTGGGACAAAGTTTTAATTTTTACAGTGCTGAGCCTTAAGCAGCTGCTCTGTTCCGATTTGATTCTGTCTTCTGTTGAACGGATCCTTTCACATGAAAAGCATCAGCAGCAAGTTTATAGAAGTTGGGATAAAGATTTGTTCTGTTCTGGCTAAACTCTGGGGAATTCGTCATTCCTCCCACGTCACCATCATCATAGGCTCATGTGCCGCCTCATCATTTCATCCTATATGACTGAAGTCAGCTTGGTCCACCTGTTCATCTCTGACTTCATGCAGGGTTTATAATAATATGTGGACCTTTTTTTTCCTTGGTCTGCATCTTTTGGCTTTAATAAAGCTTGGTTATGACCATAATTAACTCAAACGGTAAAAAAATAAAGCCTATTATTGTCCTTAATTAGTTACTATTGTCTTAAATGTCAATACTGAACAAAACCTTTGCATGTTTCAGGGGTTTTTCTGGACTTTAAAATAAACACAGTAATGAGCTGAGAGGTGATCAGCTGAGAGAGAAGAGATAACACTGCCCACATTTTACAGCAAGTCGTTGATTTACTTAATTGTTTTGAAGAATCTTTACAATTGGCAGAGAATCTGAAATATTTGTATATGTGGAAAATTCATAAAGCGTGTGAATATTTTTATTTTGTCTGTGTTCATCCCTTTGATCCATTTTCAGTTAGTGGTTTTATTATGTGTTTAATACATAGAATTAAACTATTTCTATCTTATTTTCCCATGTTAATGATAGTTATTTTAAGTATCTGAAGAAAATCGGGTATTGCTGGGCGTAACTCTGCCCACTAGATGGCAGCAAATTGCTGTTCTATCAGTTATGAGGTATTAGTGGTAGCTATAGGCCACCTTGACATCCTGCTGGTTTCAGGTAAATTTACGATAAATATTTACCTGATACTAATGAGGAGTTTCACATTTAATCAGTTTGTGGAGCTGGAACCAATTCTTTCTAGATACAATCTTAACTTCATCCCTACAGAAGGTTCATCAGATTATTCCTATTTCATTATATAAGGCAGTGAAGCTCTGTACTGGAGATGTACTGCTGCCCCCTTCAGGAGGTAACAGTTACTCCACAGAACATGGAGATAATAAGTCATCAGCAAAATGATTTATCTGCCATCAGGCCTGACATCACATAATATTAAACATGATGAAGTTTTAGGTTTTCTGCTTACAGTCCAGTTGTCTTGGTGCGATTGACTGTAGTTTCAGTGACAGAGTCTCACAGCAGGTTTACCTGAAGTCCATCCATCAGTCAGTGAGGAGTTCTTACCTGGTGGAGCCGTCATCATAGAGCCTCTCTTCACTCAGACCTCCTGTAGTTTCCACACAGACCCAGCAGAGCCTGAACCAACACAATCAGAGTCAAATCAGCATCAGCGTTCAAACTGGACAGCATTTAGATTCTTAATAAACCAAACTCATCTGATGTTCTGTTCCTTCCAGGTGAATCTGTTGTGGAGCGTTCAAAGACGATGGAAGCAATGAAGTTGGACAAGGACACTTTGTCCAGTTTGAACAGATTCAGACCTTGAATCATCTGAATCGAGCTGTTGAGTCGTCCAGCTGCTTCCCAGAGACAAAGTAGATTATCGGACTTCTACTTTCATTACTTGTGTTCAGTTTGGTTGGTTTTTAATTATATGGTGGTGTTCATTTACTTTTTAGTGGTGTAAAATGAGCCATTCATCCAGCAGTCAGTCATGTTTTGAGTTTAAAAATGTTTAAAGTTTGAAAATATCACTTGATAATTATGTGCTATTGAAAGATTAATACCTGAACACCAACTATAAAGTATTAAAAACCTCAAACATTTTATAAAGACTTAAGTAATGGTTAGCCTGGGTACAATCCTGGTGGCCCACCAGGCTTATAATACACTGGGGGAAATCCTGAATGAGTTTTGCATTACTTATTGGTATGTAATCATTTATAATGAGTTGTTTTTGTTGGTTTAAGATTACTTTCAGGTTGGTTGTGTTGTGGGCTTTTTAAAAATATGTTTTGTTTTGGTAGGTGGTCAAATGATGGTCATTATGTCCAGTAAATTGTTATTGTCTTCATTTGAGCAATTGACGTGTTTATTGGGTAGAGAACTTCTTCCAGTCTTGTTAGTTTGGCCACATGAGCCTCACTTTCCAAATTCAGTTTTCTTTGTCTTTCTTCCTCTTTTTTATTGCCGTTTTTTCCATCAGCTTTTGTCTCACATTCAAAGCTGCAAAAGGGAAAAAATAATGTTAGAGCAAAGGTCAACAATGTGCTTGGAAAGGAAACAGATGGTTAAAAACACTGAAAAGCAGAACCCAATGGATCATCACTAGGAGGTGAACATGCCGTTATCTGCAGAAGTAGCTCAGCTGACGCCCCCTGCAGGCAGGAAGGTGCCACAGCTAAGAACACAGTGTGATCCTCCTGAAGTACTTCAATTATCCTCAACGTCGGTGCAAAGTCATTGGATCTGGACCTTTTGCTAAAGCAGGTGATTAAAAAAAGGTAAAAAATTAGCAAGCCTTACTAAACTGTTCATTACATTTTCTTCCACAAGTGATAAAACTATACAAAATGGATGAATATTACATTCTTATGCAAACTGAGGGTAAATAAACTGGAGTTGAAGGAAGTCATGTACTTTATTGTTTTTTAAATTCAAATAAAAAATAAAATTCACATCACACCAAGCTAATATTGTGTAGTTCTGGTGTTTTATACTGCCGGCACAACTTAGATCTATGATAGATCTGAGATCTTCTTCTGCTTTTTCTTTATTGCTGTCAGCTTTTCAGAGAAATGAGCTGCTAGCAGCGATGCTAATTCACGGTCATCTTAATCGTGTTCCTGTCGCTTCCCGTGATTAAACTCACAATAATTGATAATCTGTACTGAGAAGCTCTCCGATAGCAGACGGTGAGACTATAGATAAGTTTTACTAAATATTGTATTATAACCGAAAAGAGATGTAACTTCTATCATGAATACAGACTAGCAAAATATCCTACAATACCCTGTGGGTTTGTGGCAAGGTACACCTATCCCCCAAAATCTCAAAAACCGTTAGACATAATGGGCAAAATCTTTTTCTGCTTTTAGAGTACTAAAAATGTAAAGAAAATAAATTGACTGCCGGTACCCATTTTTATTATGCGTTTGATTTGGTTGTTTGTTTTTTCTTTATTATATGGTGGTGTTAAAGGAGTTTTGCATTGATTGATGGAGGTGTGTACATATTTATATATATGAATATTTGCTTCTTGTAGTTTAAAGAATTTTTCACCTTAATTTAGGCAAAAACATGTTTTTAGTAACTTTTTCCAAGAACAAAACAAAACAGGCATTGTGCAAATTGAACTGCTATCATTAATGCTACCTTTAACAGACTGATAACATATGAGGCTCTGAAGAGGCTAAATAATGCAAAGAGCCAAAATAAAACCTCACAACATTGCCAAAA
>CAEGAF010194151.1:0-18691 GCA_903067075.1 Micropoecilia bifurca
CACCCGCTTCACGGCAGACGCTGCCCCAATCCGCCTGTCGATCTCCCGCTCCCTTCTTCCCTCATTCGTGAACAAGATCCCCAGATACTTAAACTCCTCCACTTGAGGCAGGACGACCCCCCACATTGGCATATTCATGGTATATAACTACTAAGGCCTGAATGAAGAAGAATTCAGGATTTAAAACTTATTCTGATGTATAATTGCATCCAGTTGGCTTAATTAGGAGCTTTTGTGTCATATCTAGGTCGCCAGGCATGAAGTATCCTCTGTGCTAGATGTGAAGATATGCTTTAATAATGACTCTTTACAGTGGCTAATAATGAATTAATGCCACTTTTACTGCACTTTTAATGCACTTTCACTCACAGCTTTGTGCTGTATGTGTGAAGTTGTGTTTAGTGCGATTTCACACACGTCAGGACAATTGGCGTCTTACACATTTGAGGTATCTGGGAAGTGCAAGGACACTTTACAGTGTGATTATTGGATGGCAAAAAATGATCTGATGAACTACCTCAGAACAGAAAATGAAAAGATCTAGAATGGACTTTATAATTATAAATGGAACTTGAAATGTATTTTAATTTTGTTAAATTTGAGTTTGAACCCCCTTCTTTGAGAACCTTGCAGTAAATTTTAAAAGTCCAAAACACTTACATTCAAACCAGTTTATTCTACTTTATTTAGATTGCACAAATCTATTAATTATAACTATAGTGATTTCTAAATTAATACTCCAAAGTTTGGTCAAATATTAAGCATATGATGCCAGTGCAATGTGGGGGTAAAAAATCATTTTAAACATTCTGATTCAACACGTTTTCCCAGTTTGTGGTATTTGACACATGGTCTCAATCTGTGCATAAATTGGGATACATACCTGAGCTGTTTCACAGACAGTTATTTCCTGAGTTTTACTTGAAACATAATTTGTTCACACAAAAATGCCAGTGTTTTGACCCTGCTTTGTAAATGTGACATAGTCGCTTTTGTTTTTACTTTACAAGACTCTGTCCTTCACAGTGGAAATTCTGATGGGCAGAATGATCTGGAATTGATCTTGAGTGGTCAGGATCATTAAAAATGTTTTCATTTCCTTAAATAAAAAATTATAGATTTTGGCAGTGACCCTCAGGATTGCATCACACTTCTGAATTTGATCAAAGTAATTAAAGAAATTCTCTCTGAATATTCTGGCAAGAGAAAAAACACTAGAATTTTGTGCAAAAGTAATGTGTCCAAACTCTGTTCTGCCACAAGGGGGAACAAATTGCATTCTGAAGTAAGTAAACATTTCAGTTTAGAGGTGTTTCTCTAAACAGCATGTAAAGGATCCTTCACTTTCTTTGCTCCAAAGTATTTGGTTTGTGTGTTTTTACTGGTGGTTTTATACCTTTAAAGCCTTGATTTGGATATTGAAAAGTTTACAAACGTTAGTTCTAAATGAAAGAAGAACATCTGCAATTTGGATTTGTAGATAGTTTTGCTCCACAAATACTATCATTCCTTTACAAACAATGTTACAAATAATTTATAGACCACAGTGAAAGGTTTGTAGTGCCAAACAGGAGAGATATGGCATTTGGAAAGCTTTGTGTTGCTCATGCATATCAGAAGTCCAACCATCCTCCTAGAGTGGAGGGTGAGACTCAGGCTATATAAACTCCAGCTAGGACTGTGTTCCTTTTACTCTGGGCTAGAGGGGAGTTCAGGAATCAAGAATGAAGCTCCTCTTTGTGGCTGCCTTCGCACTCTTTGTGCTCTCTACCTTTGACCATGCTGACTCCTCAGCTTATGACAAAATAGTTACCCACAGTCGCATTAGGGCAAGAAAAGAAGGGTAAGTCAAACAACATAGATTTTTTTTTGTATGTTTACATTTTGCTTGTTTGCAATTGTAATCTCAGATACCTCAATTTTTCACTGCACATGCATGAATCTTCAGTTTTTGAGGGCAGTCATCTTTGTGCATTTATGTCTGTTTCTCAAGAAAATGTACTTTCTTACAATTTAGTTTCGTATACTGTAAAAGAATGTCATTTTAAAAATGTAAGCTCATAATTATTCTTGCATCAATACTTATAGCTGAAAAAACACTCATGTTTGTTTTACCTACTCTAACTTATGTATTTATATTTGAAAGTTTGATATAGAGCAGTCTCGGTTTTTCTCCACATTCTCAAAATGAATACTTAGGTTTTAAACACAATTTTTACTCTTAATGTGCATATTAATCCTTGTCGCATTTTCTCCTACAAATTTCAACAGACCCAATGTCTGTGCACTTCAGCAAGTTATGGGGACAAAGAAGAAATACTTTAGTACTTGTCGTAATTGGTACCACGGGTCCATCTGCGGAAAGAAAGCGTAAGTTGGTTATCCTGTTTAAAGAAATGACATTCAAGTTTAGGAAATAAAGTTGCCTGTTGTGTTTGTTTCTGAAAACATGTTTGCCATTTCTTCTTGCTCTCCTATCTTCTCCTGCTTCATCTTCAGTAGTTTTCATGGAAACTTGGATGTCTTCACAGTACCAGATCACAACATCTGTTATGTTACTTTGAGTTGCACTGGTTTGTAGAATGAAAAACACATTTATAGAAACAGTCCTAAAACCTTTTGCCTCAAAGACAATCCTATTTGATCCCATAAACTTCAATGGGGGTTTCATAATGTTACAAGCCCGGTGGTCGCTGGGTGCCACAGCGGTGAACCACTGATTCCAGGATATGATGTGGCTGCAGAATAGTGACTGCATTCATGAATGGAAACCCTTCAAGCGCCGTCATTAAAACCCCTTTTTTTGTTAGTAGTCCTGCTGGTTCAGCAGATTGCAACTTAAACATAAATCTAAGCCATGATATGTTTTGGTGGGTCTTAAAAACTTGTTTTCCCTAGTTACCAAACATATCATTTGAAAGTTGGTAGCTGTTCTTAACAGAGGCGGTCCTAACGTGAATGGCACCCTGGGTGAGCCCCTCCTTCTGGCAACCCCCATAGATCTAATCCTTTAATAAAGCCCACCTTGCAAAGAAAAGGAAAACTCACCCATATGAAACCCCAAGTACATTACATTCTCTAGAGTATATTATTTTAAGTAACTTTTGGAAGAAAAAGTACACTGACTAATGTGAGAAAGTAGAAACTCAAACAATTTTGGTATTTTTTTTTTGTTTGTTTTGCCGACGTACCTAAATCTGAATTTAAACCATTACTTATTCTAAAAATATTGTTTCAGTCATATCCTGGTCTGAACCAAGTTATTTAAATAGAGAACCACAAAGTTTGTTGAAAGTGGAATGCAACGGAATAGGATAGAAAGTGTAAGAAAATTTGGCAAAGCCCAACATTTTAACAAAAGTAGCTGTCTGGACAGCAGAAGTCCCGACAGAAAGGCTTAAATTGTTCTTTTCATATTGTTCCAACTGGGTTTAATCTCCTGTAGCCAGCAAAAATATTTGTTCTTTTCCCAAAGGGAAAATTTGTGCTTTCAAAGTGAGTCCGATTCCAAGAAAACTTTACTACCAAGCTCTCTGACAGACTGTGATGTATTACATTACAATACTGACACATACATTAAAGAGGGGAAACTTTACAATAAAGTTATCACAATTTGAAGTAGTGCCGCATTTTCCTAAAGATGCTGATGGTCAAAAGTTTCCAGGCTGGTTGCCAGCCACAGTCCCTTTGTGTGGGAAAGCAATATAACACGTTTTGCTGACTCTGCCCCGTCGGGGCTTGTATGAGCTCATCCCCGTCCCTGCAACTTTATTCAACCTTGATTTAAATACAGATGTTATATACATGCAGTTGGCCATGATCTCAAAGCAGTGGTTTTTGCATAGTTTAAAATATTTGTAGTGGATTAAGCAATGTGCCTCAATAATCTCCATGCTTATAAACTCTGAGCCATTTGATTGTTATGTATGTAATAAAATTATATTAGTGGGCAACATTTCAAACATTTATTAAATGTTTTTTTTTCTGTTTATTCGTTAATTTTTTAAACTTTGCATACCGTGAGTGCAGCACTGTAATTTAATACTCGTTCTAGAAGTCCACTACAACTGGAGACCACATGTGGAGCCTTAATGGAATCCACATTTTCAACAACTTCCTCAAAGAAAACTCCTAATTTTGAGCAAATGATGTCTCCAATTAAATTCTGTTGAATCATCGCTGAATCATGAATGTCTGTTGATCCAACAGCAAGTGGTTTATTTTTCAAACATAAAAAGCCTAACATTGTTCTTAGCATTTGTCATGATAACTTTAATTATGTCAAGCTGAAGTTGGGTAAAGATCATCTTCTCTCACAATAAACCTAAGAAATCTCTTCTAATGACCTCCTCAGCCATCCCTAGGAGCATGTGGCATTGCTTATCTTTAATAGCTGCATCCGGAGTGCTCATTTCTTCTGGGTCCTTTTATTGTTGAATACCTGAAAGTTATGTGGGGTAAAATGTACATCATCACATAGTAGCTTTACTGTAGGTGGAGTCAGAGTTGCAGTTTCGACATGACTGATGGTGTTGGTGTAAATCACGTATTTGTCTTACAGCTGCACATTAGGTTTTATAGTTCTCTTCGGATTGCAGTGTCAGGCAAAATGAGTTGAATAAACAAATTATCCGTTGTTTCTTTGGCAGAACTAGGGTTAGGGTTACTGTGAATTATTTGTGTTTTGTGTGTTGAGATTTCATAAGTCTCCTTTGAGACTTATTAAAAAATGGAAAACTATGGAGATCACTTTTTTAAACATTATATTATTTTTTACAGCTTATAAAGAATCATTTTTATGCGCACAAGTACTTTTTATTGGCAAAAATTCCAGCATGTATGAGGTTAGTTGAATGTCAGTAAAAGTTCAAAATAAATGGTTGTCTTCAAAGGCTTGGCAAAAAAAATAAATAAATAAAAAAATTAATAATCTACTACTGAAATGGTAGCAGGATCCTCAAGTCACCCTTTCCCCTGAGGTTTTGGCTCAGACTTCTGGATCATACTGTGTGTTGAGATTATTCGGTAGATAATGAGTTACATCTGCAAACACAGAAGAATCCTCTTAAAGACAGACAACCTAATCCAAAACAGACAACTCATTACAGCTTTCAAAATTGTTATATAACTCAGCAAAAAAAAAGTAAAATAAAAGAGAAAGAAAAAGTAATTGCAAGCATTATTTTGAAGAATGTGAAATACACATGGTTTAGACTTGTATATGCTTGTCTGCGTTCTCTGCAGGACTGTGCTGTATGAATGCTGTCCAGGATATATCAAGCTTGAAGGCATGACAGGCTGTCCTGCAGGTATATGACTAAATGGGTGGATAAAAGTTAGATGGAGGTCCTTAATCCATTTGGAGAATAGATGTGAATTGATTTCGAAATCACACTCAATTAATTGGGAGTGACTTTGCAACCTTGTATTGTCCTTTCAAAAAAAGTACATTTGTTTTTCAGTTGCTCCAATTGACCACGTGTATGGGAGTCTGGCTCTTGTTCAGGCCACTTCAACCCAAAATTATGCAGACATTTCTAAGCTCAGACCTGAGATTGAGGGACCAGGATCCTTCACTTTCTTTGCTCCAAGCAATGATGCCTGGGAGCTGTTGGATGAGGTGAGTCAGGACAAAAGCAAAAGTTCTTTAACTTGTTGTTCTTTCTGTCGCATTGTAACCACTTTGTTTTCCTCATCTTACAGTCAGTAAGGAATGCACTGGTCAGCAACGTCAACATTGAACTCTTCAATGCTCTGCACTACCACATGGTCAACAAACGCCTCCTAACCAAAGATCTAAAGAATGGATTGAAATTGACCTCTATGTACAATGACCTTGGTCTCTATGTTAACCATTATTCCAATGGGGTGAGTTTTGCTATGTAGCACATGTCGTAGTATTACGATATAGTCTTGCATTGGAACATATTGTTTGGGGTCAACTGAGAAAACTGACATTGTTCGCAGGTGGTTACTGTAAACTGTGCTAGGATTATCTATGGCAACCAGGTTGCAACCAATGGAGTTGTTCATGTCATTGATCGTGTCATCACTAGCGTTGGAAGCACTATCCAGGATTATATTGAGGTTGATGAAGATTTGACAACGCTAGCTGTAAGTGGACATATTATACATATTTCTAAAAAAAATTTATGTTGAAGTTTTTAAATTATAATTATGTTCCTGAAACTACTTGTTAGGATGTAGCTCAGACTGCTGGACTGCTGGAAAAACTGGGTCAGCCAGGATTCTATACGCTCTTCGCTCCTACCAACAATGCCTTTGACAAGATTGGTGGCGATACCATGGAAAGACTTTTAAGTGACAAAGACGTCCTGAGAGGTAAATCCAACAATTGTCAACTGAAACAAGTTAAAACTGCATAATTTAATGGACAGGATGCTTTTCAGAAAAGGAATTTTAAATCTTGAATTTGATCATTTCAAATAAGGCAAACTTTGGTTCTGTGATATGCATACAGTTCTCCGAGGTTTACAAAAACCCATTATTGGCATGGATGCCATTAATTAAAGTTTTGGTGATTCAATACAATACTTATTTTTCCAACTGAGATAAATTTACTTTCTGTAACCATTAAGATTCTGGCAGATAACTGTTTAAATTAATTTAGGCTTTCCACCAACATTTTTGTATTAAAAACATGAGAAGTTACAAAAATTTGGCGGTACATGAACAGGCATTGTAATTTAGAAATAATAGCATGTTAGGCTAATGGGCAGGTGCAGGGATGGAGCAAATGTTGTGGACCTCCTCACATCCAGTTCAATGAGTCAACTATAAACCTAGCTAAATCCGTCTTTACTGACACTGTTACTGGTGTATGAAAAGCCCTTTAAAAAAACCAAGCAGTTGGCCTCATTGGGGGAAGGGGAGGCAAGTAAAACCTGGAGGCCTGCCAGGCTTACAATACACTCGGGAAAAAACCCGAGTTAAAAATATGCCTGTTTTATTCTTTCTGAAACCACTTTTTTGATGTGTCTTGGATCATTTGTTGTGTTGTGTCTAACCATTAAACATTTGACAAAACCTGTCACCCTCAATTTGAAGAAAACAGGCACATGTTTTCCATTAAAAAAACAAACAAGAAAACACCCACTAAGTCTAGGAAAGTGTATTCTTCTTCTATTTGCCCAACCTTCTCTATGCCGCTAGCACGACAGGCGGCCCCTAGCGGTTGTATATGGAATTGCACCAAATAACTGAAATAATACATTAATAATATTACAATGAGAAATTAAAAATAGAAAAAAATAATAATGCTGAGGTGCTTATTTTTATTCTTAATGTTTTCATTACTTATAACAGCTTGTTCTGACCGTGCTACATGTACATATTTGACCCAGTAGGATTTATGCTGTTTGGACAATAGAACACAGAGAACAAAATAAAACTTATGCACCAAATTCTTGTTTAAAAATGACTGGATTTGATTGCCTTTTTCACTCATTCATTCCATAGTAAAAACATTATGCTGGTAATGAATGTCTAAAAACTTCTGATAAGGACGTCATTTAGCTATAAAGTCTCAAAAATAAATTTTTTAGAAGTATTTATGGAGCTCTGTCAGTGACTAAGTAAGTAATTATAATATAAAACCTTTGGATTAGGGTGTGAAACTCATTTTCATTTTGGGCTATAGCAAAGTCATGGATGTCCTCAAAGGACAGACAGAATGCACCGATAAAATACCAATAACAAACCGTTAAAATATTAATAAAAGTTGTCTCTGCATGTTATTACTACTTCTTAAAACTAAATAATACTGAACATCAGATTGATGTAACTTGGAAATATACCGATAACAACTGCTTTGATTTCATTGATAAAATAATATTTAAGCAGACAAACGTTATCTTGAAGGCTCTATTTATATGTCCGTCTATCGGCCATGGTAGGCTGAATTTGTCTTCTGGATCTTGAGTTTAACACATATGCTTGTTCAACATTTTTGGCATAAGACTTGTAAAGGCTGAGTAGCAGGAAGCAGATGTCTTAATGAGCACATTGAACTACTTGACAAAATATCTCAACAACTCTCTTGCCCATTAGCTTTGCCAATGACATCAAATTGATTGTGAGCTGATTATAACTATAAAGACATCCAGGGTCCAAAAGGGTCTACAGGTTTCTAGGGTGTTATCTGTTTAGCTTAACATGAATCTCCATCCATTCTGTAGATGTCTTACTGCTTAAAGAAATAATTTCCAACTTTTTTTTCAGCACTCTTGAATTTCCACCTCCTGGGCTCAGTCCAGTGCTCTGAAGCCATCATGGCAGGAACCTCTTATGAAACCCTGGAAGGAAACAACATTGAAATAGGTTGCCATGGAGACAGTTTAACAGTTAACGGCATTAAGATGGTACTCAAGAAGGACATTGTCACTACCAATGGTGTCATCCACCTCATTGACCAAGTGCTGATTCCAGACTCAGGTTAGATCAACATGTCACCTAACCTGCTTACTTTAGAACACTTTATTTATTCCTATTCTATGCTTTTTTATATATATAGATTTCAATTGTGTTTTAATTGTATTTATGTATATATTCATTTATTTATGTTTTGCTTTTAAGCTAAGCAGGTAATGGAACTGTTGGGAGGTTCACAGTCAACCTTTGGGGACATGATCACTGAGCTGGGCCTTTCCGCTGAAATGAGAGCAGACGCTGAGTACACTTTGCTGGCTCCTTTCAATGCTGCCTTTACTGGTGAGTCACAAACAGCTTGCTATACCATGTATGGCATCTCTCTTCTGCAGTTCTTAAAAGGTCTAAAGTGACAACCCCTCCTCTCTTAGCCACAGTGTTGTCTTGCTTGCGTTCTTCCTCCGAGTTTGTCGATCATTTTTAATTGGATATGGAAACATGTCCATAGAAATGTTCTTAAAGCGAAAGAATGTATAGTTCAGATGCACAATATAGGACAGCAAACAGTGGAAGTAGTCGATTCATTTCAATCAGAAAATACTTTGCAATGATTCTACATGGAAAGATTTTAACTCAAATTATAAGCATCACTCAAGATTCCTAAGATATATTACATTTATCAAAGACAGATTGTCAAAGACAATCTCTCAGTGAATCGAGTTTTCACCAGAAACAAACAAGGCTCTTTAAAATTAAAGCAAACAGACTAATTATTAGATTTTCAGGAAATCAAGTTAATTCAAAGCATAAATAAATGTGTAGGTCACTGCTGCAAGTTTTGGCTACAGACCCATGAAGTTAGTGAAAACAGTGGCGATGGTCAACAAATTTAGCAAAAATATTCCTTGCAGTTGTGAATTGTGTTTATTTACACACGGGAAAATGTCTTTCAATTGCAGACGAAGTGATGTCCATGGATCAAAGCGAGCTTAAGATCATCCTGGAGAACCACGTCCTAAAGAATAAGTTTGGTCTTGGACAACTGTATAATGGCCAGCAGCTGGAGACTATTGGAGGAAAGACCCTCAGGGTCTTCATTTACCGCACGGTGCGTCATCTTCACCAAAGTCCTCCCCAAAAATGAGAGCTTTAGACCACTTTAGACCACTAGGCAAACACATCATCCTTTATGTCATCCTTCCATCAATCCATCAAACAGTATTTTAGAGAAACCTCATCAATCCTTTGGTTTTATCCTGCGGATTTTCTCTGCAGGCTGTGTGCATTGAGAATTCCTGCCTGATAAGAGGCAGCAAAGAAGGGAGCAACGGAGCCCTTCATCTCATGAGGACTATGCTGATGCCTGCAGAAAAATCTATGTTCGAGATTTTGACTGAAAACGGAAATTTTAAGTAAGTCCTGGCCAATTTTGGTAGAAGTGGATTTTGGTGTTAAAATTAAGCACTTTTTATTTTCCGTTTAATTCACTAAGCACTCTTGGAAAAGAAAATAGTGCTGTCAGTGCAATTCATCAGCCCTCTGTGGTTTCTGCACCAGCCAACTTTTTTCTTCTTTGTGCTGCAGGATCTTTTTGTCTCTAATGGAAGCAGCTGGGTTGACAGACCTGCTCAGACAAGAGGGAGGTTTTACTCTGTTTGCCCCCAGCGATAAGGCATTTGCTGCTTTGACTGAAAGAGAGTTGAACATGTTGAAAGGTACATCTGCTGTAATGACTTTACCATTTATTATACCTCCCTCCAGCAAATAAGTTGGCAGTTGAAAATCACATAAATCCCTCAACAAATAATGTTTTGCCGTTGTTTATTTCAGGTAACAAGAATGCACTCCAGACAATTCTTCTGTATCACTTAAGTAACGGCATCGTCATTGGAGGTGGCTTGGAGGGCGGCGTGACAAATCTTCTAAGATCTCTCCAGGGAAGCAATCTTCAGCTAAAATTTGTAGGTATTTAGCACTGAACCATTTTACTAAAGAAAATTCAACCTTTATGTATTAAGGACAGCATATCTTAATAGTGTTCTGAATATTTAGCAGTTGTTTTTTGTTTGTTGTGGAAATTTCCATATCTTAGAAAATCTCATTTTAAATTGTGATACCACAGACTTATCGTGGAGATCAGTGTTACTTTCTGTCAATCATACCACAATCTTCTCGCTTATCTATGCTTCAACTGTTTGTCTCAGGTGAATAATGTTGTGCAAGTGAATTCCGTGCTTCTCCCAGAAACCGATCAGATGGCCACAAATGGTGTTATTCATTTTGTCGACCAAATCTTATACCCCGAAGGTGAGAATTTTGTCTATTCAGCTTTATTAACATTCCCTTCCATTAATTTGTTTGTCAAGACATGCACGTGTTTTTTTTTATTTTCTCCAAAAGCTTAATTGTGGTTAACGACCCCTGCTGTCTTCCAGACATCCCTGTGGGGACTCAGGAACTCCTTTCAATACTCAAGAAGCTCATCACTTACATACAAATCAAGGTGAATTAAGTTTTTATCAAAGCTTTAGTGTTTAAATAAGACAGCATGTTGGTTTTTGTAATGAAAACATGTGCCTTGGAGCTTCATAATGTACTGAACCTCCTTACTTAATTTCTCTTAGGATTGATTGTTTTTATATTATTCTGATGCAACTGTTGTATCATATTTTTACAGTTTGTTTCAGGATACAGATATCAGGAAATACCTCTTACATTTATGAGTGAGTAATAATATTTTAATATTATAGAACTATTTACATTTTTGAATTTTCAATGACTTTTTTTGATAAATATTTTCTTTCTTTCTTATTTTAGAGAAGATCATCACACGTGTTGTCCATCAATGTAATTATGATTTAAAACCCTTTTATTATCATGCAATTCATTTTGTTTAAGGAGAAATCTATAATGCAACTAGAAAGGAAAGTAATCTTTAATTTCAAAAATATTTTTTGGCCATAATACTAATCCAGCAGATATTTGGGATTAACCTATTTTTCTTCAAGTTTGCCTAAATATTCTCCTTCAAAACTATTTAGGTTAATTTAAGTAAATTTACTCTCTGTTTTGATATGACTTGTTGATACAGAAGTTCTTCACACCGGAAGATGAGGCAAACTCTCTTACCATCAATGTTATTACACAGGGTGGAAAAAAATGATGTTAAAGAAAAGCTTGTGGTCTATAGCACAGGTTTTAAACCATGCTCATTGCAATGTGGACACATGGGTCAGAGTGTTTTTCTCTTGATAAAATCACTAACAGTATACATATAACAGATAGATGTGATAAAAAAAACAGTCTTGAATCATTTAGTGAATACGATCAAGACGTCTCTAAGTGTAATCACATCACAATGTATGGATGTTTAAAATCTTGTAGAAAGTAATCACTAGAGACAATATAATAAAAATTTTTATGCCAAGGTTTAGGTAAGGTAATAGTTCTGATACAATGTCATGGCACTCAAACAAGCATAAATATTTTTTCATCAAAGTTCATTGTAATGAAACAATCTCTTTTTTTGCAGCTCCTGAAGAGAAAAAAGTGATAAGGGTTATTGACAAGCCCACCACTACAATTACCAGGGTTATTGAGAGGCCCACCACTACAATTACCAGGGTCATTGAACCTTCTGTCCGCAAAATCACCAGGGTTACCAGTTCAGGCTCCAGGGTTACCAGTTCAGGCTCCACTAACATTGGCCTGGAAGGTAAATGGACGTAAACGTAGATGTCCAAAGACATTTACTGTATTTTCTAACATGATAGTTAGAAAGTAGAGGAGTGTGACTGTTAAACATTAGATTTATAACTTAAGTGATGTAATTACTCAAATAAAAATGTCTTTTTTTCCAACAGGAGTTGACCGTTCAAGGATTATTACCTTTGAAGGGAACCCAGACCTTGACGCCGAGCAACTTGCTGGACTGATCCAAAGTGAGTTTTATTATCTTCCATAACTCACTAACTCAGAAAACTTGTTATTTATTAATATGGAGTGTGTATGCTTGCTTCCCTTTCATAGGAAGACCTAATGCAAGAAGACTTGTGGGTAAAATAAATAAAAAGAATAAGGAAAAAATAAGAAAAAAAAACTGATTTTTCCCAATCTAAATGGAAACTTCAACATCGTCTTTGAGTTACTGTTGACTGTAATGTCATGTCTGTTCCTGCATCTGTGTGACATGATTGTATTGCCCTGCATCATATATGTACTCTGTCTCATCTGTTCTTCTGGGTGTTATTTATGGAATGGTTTGACTTTTTGAGAAATCAAGTCAAAGTGCTTACGTTTTCTTTAAAATTACTTGGGGAAAACATCATTAGTGCATGGTTAATGTGAAGCATAGAATCGAAAATTAAGCAAAACAAGAATGTTTAGTTGTTTAGGAGCAGGCAGATTAACTTTTTGTATCACCCCAGGTTGCCTTGTAACTTCACTGGGAAAAGCAGTTAAAGCTAAATAGTAAGACCTACTGCAAAACCATTTTTTTTGTTAGTCTACACAAATTGAATAAATACTAAATAAAGTTGGGGTTTACTGGTAGGTGCTTTCTGATGTGCACCCTGGCTGATTCCATCACTTTCCAGTTCATGAGCTAAGTTAAGCCAGTGGAGTGCTGAATCACATTTTCCATGCAGATGCAGGGATCGTATCAGTCTTTTTTTTCTTCTTCTTTAAACTCGGCGAGGCAGCACATGAGCATATTTCCAAAAAAAGTCAAACAATTTCTAATGTCATCTTTGGCTTCTTGCTTATTTCAACATGCGTGTCTGCACATTGCTTACCTAAATGTTAAGCTGACATTTACTGTCTGTGCAGCTGCATTTTGTGCAACTTTTTTGTGAGGTCTGTCTGAGGTCCATAACTCATACAGGTTTTGAGGTTCTGCGGGGGCAGCCATACTCCCACCTTCTTGCTGTGCTGAGCTTGGTTCTGTCATGTGGAAAGAACTGAGATCAGACTATAAAGATTTCTGAGCTGCGACGCAATACTTACTGTGTTTCCCAGTGAAGTAATGACCGGTTCAAAGCAACGAACATTAATTCATTTTTCCTTTTATTCTGTTAGGTGGCAACCGGAGGAGGGGAAGGAACTGAGAGTGGTCGGATGAGGATATCTTCCTGGTGAAGTTATACATGGAGGCTGAAACTGGTGTTTTACAGACGATACATCTAGAGTGTTGTTTCCTGAATATATTGTGATAGCACTTGCTAAACACAAAGAACTGTTTTCATAAACTCAAATTTTAAGGTGCTTTATTTGTACATAGATTGACATTTTAAATTCATTGTATGTTAGCAGTTAAAATGAACTGAAATGAGGAAGGTTGTAATAGTGAAAATCAAGAAGTTATATAGGGACAAAAATATTGTTTCTAACTCTTTTGACTTTGATCGAGGTAAATGTTCGAGCAAGAGTGCTTAATGAGGGGCTTTGAGAAATATCTCAGTACGAAAATGGCCTACACTATTTTCTCTTACTTCACCTGCTATGTAACTTTAACATCTCTGACTTTAAGTGGTTTAAGGTTTCATGTACATTTGGTTAGTGGAATGTTTCATTTGTAATGATATGGATAAATCCAGGTATGCTCTCTTTTTGTTTTCCAAAAATCCTACAATAAAGTGCTTCTGTTGAGATAACTGTATTACCATAAAGGGTCATTTTTATTTCCTTGCAAAGTTCCTCAATTTGTTAATGTTATGGATAAAAAAGAGCTTAGATCTAAATATTATGTCTGTCATTTGTATTTGTAAGAGCAAGGTCCTCGAAAGTTTAAAAGGGTTCCTGTTCACTGGACCAATTGTTCATTTATAGGTTTATGGGAGATTTCGCCCACCCGTTTATCTAAATATTACAAACAGATGTAACACAGGGTGAAGTCGAGCTCCAAAAAAGAATGTTTCTTGAGAGTGGTATGCTTTTCCATGTGGCTTAACATATAAAAATTACATTGAGAGCTAAATTTATGGGTTGAAAGGAACATTCCTCTCCGTAAGCTCAAACAAGTATAGAAGTTACATCAAAAGACAAATTCATATGTTAAAACCATAAAATTCAAACAGTTCCTCAAATCTTGTCATTAATGATACCATTAGTAATTGTAAAGTAAACAACAAAACCACTTGTGCATATTTGCTTGTACAGTGGTGAAATCTTACTTAACAGCAGACCAGGTTTCATAGCAATTTTTTAAACTTGCAGACATTTGGATCTGGCCCAGTTCCTGTGCTGTTTGGCTCACAAGCAGAATTCTGCAACTCAGTTTATGGTTCCTTGGATTGACTAAAATGGATAAAAACCTGATCAACTGCCAAAGTAAAAACAAGAAACATTTGGAAGGTACTGAAAAATAATTTTGCACACAGGATGCCATATTTCTGGAGGATGAAAGCAGAATTGTAATTGTCTGATGCACAGAGCGCACATAGTTTAATGGAATCTCACTTGAAGAAGTCATAAAATGTGTTACTAATGTGTTACTGATTATGTAACTTAATTTAAACAAATTCGTAAGTAAATTATGTTTATGTTTCTATGGACAGTGGTATAAAAATAATTTGCTTGTCAGTAAATTAGCAACATATATTGTTTTAGCATTTTTGTATACAAGATGAAGTACGACAACATTTATTAAGACCACAATTCTGTAATTTGTCGCAGAAACTCCTTTGCGTTTGAAGTTGTGCTCTTTCGTGAAGTTGTAAAGTAAAACCTCACTTGATGAAAATTTCCAGTGAATACTACATCATGTTCCAGTGACACAGAACTCACAGGCAACATTGATGAATGTTTATATGACAATATACACAGCAAAGGTTGTTAAGTTTTATGCTATGTCATGCTATATTTGTTTGCCAAACAAACAAATTTGCTACATTTATTTTTATAAAGACAAAAATCATACAGCTGTTAGAAGATTGGCAGTCATCTTCTTTTCAAAAGAAAAAATGTCTCTATTAAGTCCCTATTAATAAATAATTAGGAAATAAACTACTTTCCACACGTTTTGAGGGTTTATTATGATATCGTTCCAACTCATTAAGCTGCTTAGCATCAACCTTTCTCGGAAGGCTTTCCATATTGTTTATAAGTGTGTTTCTAGGAACATTTGACCAGCCTTCAAGCAGTGCATTTGGGAAATCACACAATGATGTTGGACGAGAAAACATGGCTCTCAATTCCCACTCTAATTTGCGTGAGTCACTCTGTCGGCCGAGGTCAGGACTCTGTGTGGGTTAATCGAGTTCCTCCGCAGTAAGCATTCACATCCAACTCTTTGTGGATCTTGACTTGGGCACTGGAGGACAGACATGTTGAAACAGGAAAGGGGCCAACCCCAAAATGTTTCCACAAACTTGTGAGCATAAGATTGTCAAAAAGGTCTTAGTATAATAAAACAAGAAAAGCTCCTTTCACTGAAACTAAGGAAAATAGAGTCACACCATAATCCTTTCTGAGTCAATGAGGTTAACAAAGTACCATTTCCGTGATAACTGCCAAACCCAGGCTCATCCATTGGATTACTTTGCGTCTGGTGGTGGACCTAAAGTGGTGTGGCACACAAACATTTGTGTCACACTTATTGATGTAAGGTATGGATTCAGCTGATCTGACTCTGATTTCACACGACCTACCACTAAGACTGATCTGATGTTTTCAATTAATTTCACTTTGTGAAAGTACCACTTCCATGCAATACTTTGTAAAGTGAAAATTTCACAACTGTACTTACTACATAAATGGAATTTGAGTTTTAATGGTGCAGAATACCTGCATGCTATGAGTGATCTGTGTTTCCTAAGTCGGTGTTAAAGAGATTATTTTGGAGAGAGTTATTGGGGACCTTCCATATGGATATAAAAAAACCTCTTGGCTCCTAAATGCAAACATGTACCAACAATGGTTTTGTGCCCTATGAAGGAGGATATTTTTATAATATAACAGAAAAATGCCAATAAAATAAAAGCGGATTTCACTCACTACAAGCTTGGAGATTAACATTATAAACTAAAAGGACCTGACACTTTTAAGTCTGAAGGATTTCTTAACCTTGTATAGTTGCATAGCAAGTCCAAACAGTTCACAGAGAACTCAAACTTAAGCATAAACCTCTGATTATATAGGAGATTGAATCTATAATTCACTGTACACAAAATATATTAAGAAAGCGTTCTCAGTGTGCTTATTCCAGGTTTTCTGTGTTTATTTAGATCTGTGTTCCTGTGAGTCCCTGTGTTGTCTGGTCTCTTCCTCTCTTGATTGTTTCCCAGGTGTGTCTCGTTCCCTGATTACCCTCCCTGTGCATTTAAACCCACTTGTGTGGTTTGTTCCTCTTGGATCCTTGTTGTTGCTTGTCTTTCACAGTCGTTGCGTCGCATGTCAGTCATCTTAGTAGAACTGTGAAGTCCAGAGTGTCTGTTCAGTTTAGTTAGTCGTTGAACTGCACATCCTGTGTGCAACGCCAGTTCTCATTCTAGCTGTACTATTGCTACCGGTGCTGAGCTCTAGCCTCCCGCTCTGCCATGCTGCCGACTTCCTGGACTGTATCTGAGCTGAATCATCAATAAATCTTCACCTACCTTGTACTACCTGGGTCCTTGGTGTACATCCAAACACATCATGACAATGATTCTATAGTTATTTAAGTTTTACATACTTCTAGCATTTTATGTGTGCTAAATGCTGCTTTAATGAAGCAAGAACACAAGTGAACTTTACATAATGCTTGGCTTTAAGCAGGCGTTGGGCTATGGACTTAGCTTTTCCTTTTTACTCTATCACTATCCCTACAAAACTAGATGTGCTTTGGTAGATTTCCATTACACAAGTCAATCAAAAATTATACATTATTTTTTATGTTTCTTTATCTGAGGAACGCTTTACCTAATACCAGATGTTTGTACTTAAGTCATGTGACTTACAATTGAGACAGTTTTGAGTCACAAATGTTGTGACTTGAGACTCAACATATTAAATACTTTGGACTTAACGGATTTTCACAACAAAGACTTCACTTCCTTTTGAACCATTTTGCTTGCTTGCTATCTTGGTGTGCTATGTTACACCAAGAAGAAAGTGTTTTTTAATGGAACTGCCTACTCTGCAATTATGGTCATTTTGTGTTTTGGTGATTTACACGGTCGTTTCAGAGATTAAGAACTCTTTGGAGTCCTGCCAAACTCTGTAAGAACAATGTTGTGAATACGATTTTAAAACTCGACAGTCTTTCCTGATTAAATGAAGTATAAATAAGATTTGAAAAAAATGCTTGCCAGCTGTTCTGTACAGTTCTTCAAAAGAGCCCAATGTTTTCCAGCACTAGGCTTCCTTTACTTCCTAGGAGAGTTTACAAACTATGTCACAGCTGATATTTACCGAAGTGACCTCTGCAGGTGAAGCTTTCCTTTAGTCAAACACGTCATCAATAAAATCAAGTGTGTATAAGCAGTCATAAACAACATTCAAATATTTACCAAGTGCAGATTTAGACTTGCCTGCAAGAGAAATAGGACTCTTTTTAAATGCAGGCCTTTAATGGATTTAACAGTTTCCCATATAAGGAGGAAGTTTCAGGACTCTGTAGACTTTGTGCTTTCTTTTCACGTTTTATTTTAGTAAATTCAAGTCTCTGCTTAAAATTGCTTTTCCAACTCTCTGCTATGAGTATTATCTCCTTTTAAAGGTCTGGCCAAATTCAATCAATCAGTCCAAAACTTCAAAGTCCAAAAATGTACTTTCTCGCTTCTGTCTTCGTTAATAACTATCATTAAAAATCATTTTCCATCCATCTACCCATTATCTCACACACTTATCCCTAGTAGGGTCACGAGGGGTGCTGCCGCCTATTTTCAGCAGTCAACGGGCAAGAGGCCGAATACACCCTGGACAGGTCGCCAGTTCATCGTAGAGAAATCACTTCTTTAAAAAAAGAGAGATGGTAGAACAGTGTTTTGTATTTCAGCTAGAAAACATGTCCTTAACAGATACTAACATGGCAAAAGTAAGCTGGTTTTTAGTTTAAACATTAGCTTGCTAGCTAACAGTTTCTTCGTTTTATAAAACTGAGCTGTCAGTGTGGGTTGACTGGATTTTTGACAGCAGGTGAAACTATAGATACTGAAAAAATGTTAATTTACCCCCTGCATCTTCAGCAATGTGTCAATTATGCATTTAATTTAGCAAAAAACAAACATGCAAATTCACATAATTCCATCGTATTAATGTGTATTTTAAAAACGTATACAGGACTAAAATAATTGATTTTTTTTTATATATATACCAAGAGATGAAT
>CAEGAF010194163.1:0-25566 GCA_903067075.1 Micropoecilia bifurca
TTCATTTTGTCCAGCTGTCGACTTTAAGTCCGTGTCCAACCAGAGCAGGTATTGTGTAGTTGGTGCTTTTAATCAGTTTTCAGTTAAATTAATTCAATCCAACTTTATAACAGTCACAAAATGTCACCAAAATCACCCTGTCCCTCTAAAATCGTTCAGAAAATCGCAAAAGTGTATCGAATTGCATTGTTGGCTAAAAATCACAATATATATTGTATCATGGGCAGAATATCATGTATCTTATCGATTATTGTATCACTACAGCGCTACCAGCAACCCTCCCGGTGTAATGAAAATAGATGGACTTTGAAATAGATTATATTACAAACTAAGAGTTTGTTGTACTAAAGCTACAACCAAATATATTTAAAGAACATGTTTTTTTGTGTGTGCGTGTATTTACAAGCCAATTTTCCAATTCTTATGAACATTAAAAACATAACACATAATTTAAATTTTGTGTTTTTTTTTTAATGTGGATAACTGAGCAGAACCAACTCGGGGAAAATGTTTGAAATTCAATGAATTGTCTCTTTAACCATGAAAACGTCCCTCTCACCTCCAGCTCTTTCATTAAAACGTTCACAACGTGACTTTTTCCTGACGCCCGATGACCGTAGATGAAGAGTGAGGGGTAGCAGAACTGCTGTGGCTGGACAAACACAATCAGAGGAGAATAAATGTCCAGTCTGAGCTTTGGGAGCCAATATAAACTAGTTATTAGTTAGCGCCTCTGGATGTAGCTCACCGCCCCCATGAGCGACAGCAGCGTCCCAGCCTGGGCCTCCCGGCAGGGCAGCTGCTCCCACACTCTCCGCAGCTTCTCTCCATCATACCCCAGGTGCTCCAACAAAACCTCCATGCTGATATAACTGAGCTTCAACCGGTGAAGAAACAGAAAAATAATCCAGCGAGGACCATAGGTTAGCTTAGCTGGAGGCGGTACAAACAGCCGTTGGAGGAGAAGAGGCGACGTGTTCAGAGAAAATGGGACTCAAACGGGTGTCAACACCGAAAACCTCAACTGAAAACATAAGCAGCCGCTGTGGAAACTTCAATAAGTGGGGAAAAAAATACATTAGCAAGCAGAAAAAAGTGTTTAAAACCTCGATAAAGTCGGAATCGAATGCTGAAAAGTCCCGCGCGCCGGCAGGTTGCGTCACAGCTTGTCATTCCTTAGCGGACCAATCACGTGCATGCAAGGGTTTCTGGGTAATGTAGTTCATCAGTCACCCTTAATAAAAATTAAAGACGCACGTTTAAATAAATAATCCCATTAATAGAAATAAATAAAACACATTAATATAATAAAGCAAATTAAACAATGAAGAAATAAAAATAGAAAAATACCAAAACCACTAAATAAAAAAATTAAATACTAAAGATAAAATGTTATTAAACCATTGATGAATAAAACCACGAGTTTACATACTTGTAAACTCGTAGACATACATATTTGTATGTTTCAATACAAATAAATAAAAACCATGAATATAATAAAATAAAACTATCAATAAATAAATAAAAAGATATCAAACTGTTAATAAAATCATGAATAAACCCAAATAATTATACAACACGAATATAATAAAACAAATAAAACCATTAATAAAAAAACACCTACACCAAATAAAAAATACAAAAACTGTTGATAAAACCACGAATAAGAGAAAATAATTAAAAATCATGAACACAATAAAGCAACAAAACCATTAACACAAAAAATTAAAATAAAAAAGCCCCAAACCATTACCAGACAACATGAATAAATGCAAACAAGTAATATGATTATAAAACAACAAATATTCAGCAGAAAAACATAAATAAACTTGATATATTTCGCAACTGCAAATATATCATGGGAGAAAATTAACATATCTAATAAATCCATAATGTCGACGTTTCAATTCCATTTTAATCCGTGTTTCAGTTTGAGATTTGGCGCCCTGAGGGATCAACACTACGTCAGACTAGGATTAGGACCTGTGGGCTGGTCCAGGAACCGCGGATCTTCTCCAGCTCGGATTCGGTCGGATCGCAGCCGCAGTTGCTGCTCTGTCGGCGCAGAGGACGGACCGATCCGGGCGCATCCGGAGGAAGCCGAATGTGAGCGCAGATGGAGAGTAAAATCTTCCGCAGATAGGATTCTGGTTCCGTTTTCAGAACCGAGGAAACCACGGATGCGAGGATGCGGTGAAGCTGTGGCTGCAGCTGCAAACTGAGCGACCAGAAGGAAGAAGTTGTGCTGAATATCGAGCCCGGATGAGGCAGATGTTCGTCTGCTGAGCGGATCCGGAGGACAGAGCGTTAGAGTCCAGAGGATATGGTCCCTGGGGCCCCCAGCACCACGACCACCACCACCACCACCACCACCATGCTCCCCGCGTCCGAGGCTGCCAAGATCTACCAGACCAACTACGTGCGCAACTCCCGCGCCATCGGCGTCCTGTGGGCCATCTTCACCATCCTCTTCGCCATCGTCAACGTGGTGTGCTTCATCCAGCCCTACTGGATCGGGGACGGCATGGACACGCCGCAGGTGGGCTACTTCGGTCTGTTCCACTACTGCATCGGGAACGGGCTGAACCGGGACCTGGTGTGTCAGGGCAGCTTCACGGAGTTCCACAGCATCCCGTCTGGCGCCTTCAAGGCTGCGTCGGTCTTCATCGGCATGTCCATGGTGCTGGTGCTCACCTGCATCGGCTGCTTCGCGCTCTTCTTCTTCTGCAGCACCGGGACCGTGTACAAGATCTGCGGCTGGATGCAGCTGGCTGCAGGTAGGAGACCCGGGGGCTACAGGTGGGAGTTGATCTGGAGGGTCCAGAGATTCAGCTACGAAAAGTCCTGGGCGCAACTGCATAAGGGCGCCGGGCAAGAGGGAGCACCGGGCTAGAAGGGGCGCAGGGCAAGGGGGGGCGCCTTGCAAGAGGGGGCGCTGGGCAAGGGGGGCGCCGGGCTAGAGAGGGCGCTGGGCAAGGGGGGCGCCGGGCTAGAGAGGGCGCTGAGCCACAGGGGGCACCGAGCCAAAGGGGTGCAGGGCAAGAGGGGGCGCAGGGCTAGAGGGGGCGCAGGGCTAGAGGGGGCGCAGGGCTAGAGGGAGTGCACGGCAAGAGGGGGCGCCAAGCAAGGGGGGGGCGCAGGGCTAGAGGGGGCGCAGGGCAAGAGGGGGCGCCGAGCCAGAGGTGGTGCCGGGCTATAGGGGGCGCTGAGCCAGAGGGGGCACCGGGCTAGAGGGGGCCCCGGGCTAGAGGGGGCGCCCCAATATGGCGACATAATCACTTCTAGTAATCTGACAGCTGTTTGTGCATTGAAACCTATAATCTATCAATATACACCTCAGAAAGGCCTGTGTCCCTGTTGGTCTGGATATAGTTTTCACATCCCTTCAACTTTTTGATCTCATTACCAATTTATTTTATTATCATTTACAAATAAAAATGTAACCTGCACATTTATTTAGTGTTATTGTGAAACAGCTGTGCTCAAAGTGCGGTCTGGGGGCCATTTGTGGCCCTTGGAATGATTTAAGGGAGGTGGCTTAAATTCAAGCCTTCCAGATTGACAAAATTTGTTAATTTTTTTGGTCTGAATTTTTTCAGAAATTTTCAAGATCTTTTAAAAAAAGGGAAAAATTGTTCAGTACTAATGGTTTTTTGTCGTTTATTATCTGTGTTTTTCTCTTGTTTTACATAAGTAGGAAGTTTGACCACAAATATCCAGCAATATTTACTAAAATAAAGACATGGGAATGAAATGTAATTGATTCATAACTGATACTGGAAACTAAACATTTTTTTAAAAAAAGTAAAAATATCTCATTTGCGACCATTTGTTTTGCTTCAGAACTACAACAATCTCCAGATTACTTAAATATCTGAATCAGTTTTATTGAAATATTACAGAGGAAGTAAAAATGGAAACAAAATTGAATCACCTTTGTTTTCCTGGGACAAAAAGTCGGATGAAACTTTAAATTTAGCAAATGTTTGCTAAAACTTTTTACAGAACGTTCCCTAATAATCCACTATATAAACAAACAGAAAGGCGGCTTCCTGTTTATTATTTCAGTTTTAACAGCAGAAGTGAGTTTTAACGCAGTTAGTTTTTCACACATCACATCTGTAATTAGATAAAATGTGTTATTTTTCTCCAAAACCAACTCATATTTCTTTATTTTGCACTTTTCACCTCCAGCTGGAAGAAAACACAAAAGCCTAATTTATGCTGGAGTTGAAACTTTCAGCAGAAATATTAAAAGTTTCTCTTTAAATCCTTTTGATGTGTACAAAAAGTGAGTTTAAATATTATATTTGCATAAAATATAAATAATGATGCACAGAGGAATCCCACAGAGTGAGAATTTGAATAGAAACTTTAATTTACTCCACAGGCATCTGAAAGTGTTTTTGTTTTGTCAACGTTTGTCCCCATAGATCCAGATTTTTGAGGGATTAAATAATCCCTCAGCACTGAGCTACACACCTGCTGAAAAATGACAGCAGTTCAGTTGGAATTAAATGTCATAACCAATAACAGGGAGAATACATTCTGCTTTTCAGTCAAAGTTCGACCTAAAGCTGTTTTCTGACCGGTAAATAAAATTAAACTCGTGATGATCTTTGGAGTCTAGATTAGAAATCTGAGATTAAAGTCAAAATTTTGAGAAGAAATTCACAAATCTGAGGTTAAAGTGAAAGTTCTTAGAAAATAAAGAACTATCAGGGTGATTTGCAATTTGTAGCCCTTGGAATGATTGAATGGCCCCTGGCTTAAATTCAATCCTTTCAGACTGACAAAATTTCTAAAAAAATCTTTGGTCGGAATTTTTACAGAAAATTTTTTACTTTTATTTTAAGGCTAATTTTGAGGTTTTACTCCCATAAAGTTCAAACTGCTTCTTTCTTGTCACAGGATTTTTATCGTTTTTGTCAAAAATTTATTTGGTAAAGTTGAGATTTAAGACTATAGGTTTGCAAGATGCTGCATAAATAATTGAAGTAAAAATTTTGAGAAAAAAAGTCAGAACTCTAAGATGAAATTTTTGGGGCGATTCGCGATTTGTAGTCCTTGGAACGATTGAATGGCCCCTGGCTTAAATTCAAGCCTTTCAGACGGACAGAATTTCAACAACAAGAAGGTTCTGGGTTCGATTCCCGGCCCCGGCCTTCCTGCATGGAGTTTGCATGTTCTCCCTGTGCATGCGTGGGTTTTCTCCGGGTACTCCGGTTTCCTCCCACAGTCCAAAAACATGACTGTTAGGTTAATTGGTCTCTCCAAATTGTCCCTAAATCTCTCCAAATTGACAAACAACCAAATTGTGCATGGTTGTTTGTCCTGTATGTCTCTGTGTTGCCCTGCGACAGACTGGCGACCTGTCCAGGGCAAACCCCGCCNACCCCGCCTCTCGCCCGGAACGTCAGCTGGAGATAGGCACCAGCAACCCTCCCGAACCCTCTAAGGGACAAGGGTGCAAAGAAAATGGATGGATGGATGGATGGAGAATTTCAAAATAATTTTGGTCGGAATTTTTACAGAAATTTTTTTACGTCTTTTGTTTTTCTTTTAAAGGCTAATTTTGAGGTTTTACTCCCATAAAGTTCAAACTGTTTCTTTCTTGTCGCAGGATAGTTATCGTTTTTGTCACAAATTTATTTGGGAGAGTTGAGATTTAAGATTATACGTTGCTGCATAAATAATTTAAGTCAAAATTTTGAGAAAAAAGATTAAATTAAAAATTTTATAGAATAAAGTCAGCTTTCTAAGAATAAAGTCAAAATTTTGAGAAAGGATAAAAAAATATGAGATTAAACAATTTGAGAAAAAAAGTCACAAATCTGAGATTAAATTAATAATTTTGGGGAAAAAATATTATTTCTGAGATTAAAGTCAAAATTTTGAGAAAATAAATGTATTTTTTTCCAGTGGCCCTAACATCTTAATTAAAAATTTCACATGCAAAAAAGTCTTAACAGTAAAGACGACAAAAATATTAATCTGAAGATCTGGTTGTAATAAACACCGTCAAGAAAATCCACATCTTTCCCTCTGAAATCGTCTCTGATGACGATCAAATTGTGTTTTTTGCTCTCTTGTTTCTCTCACTGCACAAATTTGACAGGTTCAATTAATTAGAAGCTGAAAATGAAAGTCAATAGAAATGAGTCATAAAACGTCACTAAAAATAACATTTCATTTGTGTTTCCAGACGCAACCGTCTGATTCACAACGTTCCCGTTTTAGATCCGTCCTGACGAGTCATTTTCCACCACAGCAGACAAGTAAAACGCTCAAATTAATAAAGTTAGCAAGTTAAGGAGGCTTAAATTTTAAAAATATAATTTGAAAATTGCTTCAATATGCTTACAAATTGAATTATTAATTTGGAAATCCAGATTATTTACTCGACTTACTGTTCAGTCCTTCTCGTTAATCATTTCCTCAGATAAAACATTTCCCTGCAGCTGAAATAAACATGGAGGAGATTTCTGCCTCTGCAAGAACTCTGGAAATCAGGAAAGCTGCAGACGTTCCCAAATGTTTCATTAGTTTTAAAAACTCAGTGAACAATCAAACCTTCCCGTTTGATGGTTTTTCTTCACCAAGGCGAAGTGGGAGTGAAACTGGTTCATTAGCACCAAACTCAAACAGAGAAGCGGCTTTTACACCTTTCTGTGCTGCTAAAAATTACTTTTTTTTACAAGAGTGAGGAAAAACCAGGTTGTGGAGGAGAGTGGATGGATAACGAGGCGCCTGTTATCCACAGGCTGGGGGGGAAAGCGGTGAATGTCCAACTGGATGGAGGGAATTAAAGGCAAACAAACAGGAACCAACAGCAGAACCAAGCAACTACTTTTCTCTGTTTACTCTTGTACGTACAACAAGACACCAGGGCCCTGCAGATAGGAGAACAAGACACAAAGAAGACCAGTTAATTTTTGTTTTAGAAAAAAATAAGGACATTTCTGAGATCCAAAAGGTGAAAATTTACTAGAAAAAAATAAGATTTTCTGGAAAAACCGTGGAAATTTCAGAGCTTGAAAAGTCAGAAATATGCTAGAAAAAACTCAGAAGTTTTTTAATTAATCTTGCAAATTTTCAACTTTTAAAATTTTTAAACATTTCTGAGTTTAATCAAAGTTTTTGAGTTGTTTCTTACAGATTTTTGACTTTAGAAATGCAAAGTTTTTTTCTGGAAAAATTATAAGATTAATCACAAAATTTCACTTTTTTTCTCACAAATTCTAAACTTTTGAAACTGATATTTCCTTGTTTTTCTAGAAACTTTCTGAGATTTGTCTCAAAATTTTAGATTTTTCTAGCAGATTTTTTACTTTTGAAACACAGAGGTTTTTGACATTAATTCTAAAAAATTAGAATAGTCTCAGAAATGTATGACTTTTCAAATGCCAAAATCTTTGTTTTTTGTTTTAGATTAATCTAAAAAAAAAATTTCTCACAAATTTTAAACTTTTAAAGTCAAATTTCCAAGTTTCTTTACCCAGCAATATTTGCACAAAATTTCCACAAGAAATTGCACTGAAAGTGTCAGTCGTCCATCATCCTTGTAAATAAGTTGGAATCTTTGTGCTTTTTTAAATAAATTAATCATTATTTTAAATCCTAAAAATAAAGATAAAACAGTGCTTCTTTAAAAATGATAAAAAATGTTCTAAAGTAGATATTTATCGTGTGACATTTGTGCCTCTAACTGAATTTTATTTCAATCAAATCAATCAATCAAATTTTATTTGTGCAGCACATTTCAGCAGCAAGGCATTTCAAAGTGCTTTACATAATTAAAATGAAAATAAAAACAGAAAGAGACAGAGATTTTGGAAAAGATTTAAAAAGATAAAAACATTATTAAAAGTAAAAATAAAAATGAAAACATGTAGTTTAAAGCAACTCTAAACAGGTAGGTTTTAATGTGAGATTTAAAGGCTCTCAGTGTTTCAGCTGTTTTACAGTTTTCTGGAAGTTTGTTCCAAATTTGTGGTGCATAGAAACTGAAAGCTGCTTCTCCTCGTTTGGTTCTGGTTCTGGATGCAGAGCAGAACCAGAACCGGAAGATCTGAGGGGTCTAGACGGTTGGTATGGCAATAACAGATCTTTAAGGTATTGTGGTGCTAAACCGTTCAGTGATTTATAAACTAACAGTATTTTATTTGGTTTTATTTGGTTGTTTTCAGAGTGAAATTGGCTCTTTAGGATATAAATGTTGTAGATTCTTGACACAGATTTTCATCACTTGGCTAAAAGCAGATGTAGTAATAAAACAAACTATTTCGGTGAGCCTGACCTAAAACAGAAAGTGTTTGAGCTAATATCAGTCGGGATGAAGAGGTTATTTTGTGCAGCTTCATCTTAGAAACCATCTTATTTTCGATACTAAAACCAGAAGCAGTGCGACGCTGTGAGCAGCAGCAGAAAGTAATCAGTGACGTGACGCTGCACATTGATGCCCAATAACCAGGAAAACCATCTGGATCTGAGAACCGCGCTAACAAACAGAGCTAGAAAACCTTCTGCTTGGAAACTTGCTCGCGCCTCAGCAGCTGTAAACCCTCAAATGTGCATCGGATCAGAGGTGATTCACTCTAAGTGCTGCTGGAACATCTGCAGCACGGCGGCCATTTTCTGGCCAGTCCTCTTGGTCCGGTCGACCCACTAAGTGGTGCTTTAGAGCGGGAACTGGCTCTCCCAGGCAGCGATAAGAGGTCCATTTGGTAGCGGGAAGTATTGATTCGAACGTTGCTTTCCAGAATAACAGGAAGTGGGGATGTAGCAGGACGCAGCTGCTGCTACTTGGCCTCCTTCACGCCATGAAGATCCACTGATGAGGAGCTGCTGAGGAAGAGCAACGGCTGGGCGGCTTCAGCGTAAAATATAAGAATTTCTTCATACAAAATCTAGTTTTAGTCCATTTTTACAGAAGATTAGGGCCACTAATTAAAAAAAAAAGAATTTTGACTCTAATTTCCAGTGTTGTATAGTAACGAAGTAAAAGCACTTCACTACTTTACTTAAGTATATTTTGCCGTACTTCATACTTTCCTCTAGTATGAACATTTTTGATAACTTTCACTTTTACTTCACTATATTTCCGAACTTAATTGCATCTTTTACTCTGATACATTTTCAATGTGTGGTTTAGTTACTCATTACAAAAAAGCAAAAAAGTTGCACCAATAGTTTGTGAAGTAGTGAAGTAGAGAAATCGAACGGCTTTTTTCTTCATGTTGGCTGAATTTTCTGTACTGACTATTTTTCTCATTTTCAGCACTGACCTTATACTTGAAGGAAAAACTTAAGGCTTACAAAAACTTTGTATTTTCTGTCCTGGAGGGGAAACTAAGAAGCTGGTTCAGTTGTAAAGCAGGTTAAATAACCTTGTAGGTAAAACACCTAATTTTCTTAACTAAATGATGCCTGCAGGTTTATCTATCAGCAGGTTTAATTTTGCCAGCACTTGGTTGTGTTTATTACTTTAACTGTATTTGACAAGTTTACCAAAATATAAAAAATGTCATTCAAACTGCATTTGCCTTGTTTTACTTTTTACTTATATTTTTCATTACATTACTTGAGTACATACATTTTTACAGTAATTTCCATTATTAAGTACTAGAAAATTCAGATATTGTAAGACTTTAACTGGAGTAACATTTCAGTCAGTGACTTGGACTTTTACCAAAGTCATATTTTGGAGAGGAACCTAAACTTTTACTTGACTCTGAGATCTCAGTACTTTATACAACACTGCTAATTTCACAAGATTACACAAACAAAATTAATCTGAATTCTTTGGAAAAAAATCTAAATTCTGAGAAAAAAATTGAGAATTTTGCTCTGATACCTTGAGAGAGCTCAGATAAACTCTGATAATCACTTTAGGAAGTTGAATTATTGTTTTTAGAGTTCTGTAACTGTGGCTTTCATTTAAGTTTTGTCAATAATTGGTGGATTTAAAGAAGCATGTTAATGTGGACTGAGTGCATTTCCAGTACAAATTGAAGCTGAGTGCTAATGACATCAGCCCAATCGTTATCCTCTCACACATATAATGAGCTACTGGGAGAGGCTTTACAGTTATGCAACATGACCTCACATTATGCACACACACACACACACACACACACACACAATGTGAGAGCCAGGTGTTACGATGAAACTCCCTGCTCTGCTCGGATGGTTCCTGCCAGCTGGGGGGCTAACCGTGTTTAAGCTAACCCAGGTTTCAGCCGTTAGCATGAAGACAAAGAGGGAACGGGACAAATTAGGAGAGCAGCTAAGTCAGCTGTAAATCACAGCGTCAGAGGAAACCAGGATCAGCTCCTGGATTAAGAAACTGGATCAGCTTCTTCTGCTGACGAGGATCTTAAAGGGACAGTACCAAATGTGAAACCTCAGTTTAATGTGATTGTACCAAGAGAAGCTCTAGGATCTGGATAAAGCTACTTTTTATTTTGTCCACATTTAAAATCCATCTCAGAACTGAGAGAAAGTATTTTCACCTTATACATTTCTTCTATTTCTGCTGGGGTTTTTTGTCATGCTAATTTTGTTTTAGCGCTTTACAGAGTTTCTACAGATTTTACTAACTCAAACTGAAGATGTTAAGACCTTTTTATAAAATTTAGGATATCTGAAATATCTCATGTGTACATCTGTAGCCTCCAAGTTTAATGACTTTTTGCATTCACAAATTTGTGATTTTAATTGCATATCGTCTTAAATTAAAAACTGCAACTGCGAAATTGTGTTTGTTTTTCAACATTAGCAGAATATTAAAGTTGCATTTGTCATGGAAACGCAGCAAAAGACGTGATGGATATCAACAAGATTGAATTAATCTCATTAATTAACTTAGCATTAGCTTTCGCTAAATTCCATGCTGGTGTAGCGCGTTAGCGTAAATTATTTTTATAATTACCACTTTAGGGTTAGCAAACAAACTTTTTTTTTGGTATTAGCTCACCGCTCCAGATTATAAAACTATTTTAACATACCTTCAGTCAATTAAACATGGCCGAAGTTAGCGCTTTAGCAATAGCTTGCTATAAACACCATGTTGGGGTAGCACTTTAGCATTAGCGGAATTCATTTTTATGATTACCACTTTAGGGTTAGCAAACAAACGTTTTTGTTTCGGTATTAGCTCACCGCTCCAGATCATAAAAGTATTAACGTTATTTTTAACATACCTTGAGTCAATTAAACATGGCTGAAGTTAGCGCTTTAGCATTAACTCCCACTAAATATGTGTTGGTGAAGCGCATAAACTGATGTTTATGATTACTGTGCAATAAAAAAAAATTGTTAGTGGTGTTAGCTTGCCACGTCAGATTGTCAAACTACTTTAAACTCGAGACAAAGATACCTTAAGCTAATTTTTAAAAATAACCTAAGCTAGTACATGAAGTAGGCTAAAAGCAAAACATATCAGAGATGAATCCAGCAGTCTGTAAAGATTACTTTAATATTTTTAAATGGAAGATGTAAACAAATAATTGTAATCATAATCTACTTTTCTGAGTCAGCCCCTCACAAAATGAAACTACGATGAGTTTGTCCTCAGAAATTAGCGGCGTGACGGAGCAGCAGTGAGGTGAAGTCAGAGCCGTGTGTCTGACTGCAGAACTGTCAAGTATTTAAAGCTTTAACTGTGACTGACAGCTTTGATTGCAGAGTAGTTATGATGTGGAACGAGCAGAAAGATAGAGATTATATGAGACAGAGATAATACAAGAGGCTGTCATGGCTGCCAACCAGAGGAAAATGACTCCTGAAGACCTTTTCTCTCCAAACCGCAGTGATTATTAGAACGGATCCTTCTGTGTTCAGGCTGAACTGCAAAGAAATGAAGTACAGCAATGTGGCTGATTAGTTCCTTGAAGGGAAACAGCTTGAGGCCACTGATAAAGCATGCAAACACGGCGATGCTTTAACTGGGGAAATATTTATACTGTGAATTGATTTGAGCCCCTGGGGTTCCTGCACATTAAAGCAGCATTTAGGTTGTATTTTTACATTAGATTACAGTAACTATTGATGGAAAAGGGATTTTCCTTTTCTTATGCCCCTCACATGCCTCATTAATCCACTTTCAACTGAATATATTACTAACACAATTTGATTTGTTTTTCTTTAATTATATTCCCTGATTAATGGTTATTAATGGGATACCTAAAATGTTTTTTATTGCTATTTTTGTGTGTCAAAGGTACACAAATGAAGTAATTTGTAAATTTATTTATAATAATCGAGATTTCTGACATGCTAATAATTACACATTCACCTAAATTTCCCTAAATAACTACTTTGTGTGTTTTTAAGACACCAAACTTGGCATTTAATTGGGCACCATTGTCCGGAAAACGTCGTCATATTAAAACCTTTTACTAAACAAAATCTAACAAGTAAAAAACTCTAATTGTTTGAAATATCCGACGTTCCCTGATGATTACACTCACATGTTTCAGTTTCCAAACATTTGTCACATTTCATTACATGAACGGTGGGTTGGTTGGCTAAAAATCTGAGATTCTTTCTGTTTAACAGGAAGCAGGGTTGACATAACCTCCCCCAATAATTGGCTCTCAAAATGTCATCTCTGACATAAACTGACACAAAAGTAATGAATTGTGGAAATTGCCTTGCGACTCCAGATTTGGTAATGAATTGAAATGGTCAACACTGTTTCCAGAAATCATATTACTACTAAAACTCTTAGAATCCCCAAGCAGCTATTGGATTATTTTCAAATAAATTGTTGTAACCTGGATTATTTTGAGTATTTTCCAAGAGTAGGACAAATACTCGCACTATTTCTTATATGTTGAGGTTGTTTTTTTACAAATTGGTGGCGTTTGGTATTGGTGGGAATAAAACCCTTTCTTACCACTTTTCATGGTAAGAAATCACATGTGGGATACCACAAGGCTCCATTCTGGGTCTCCTTCTGTTTAACATCTACATGCTCCTGGTAGATTACCTGATGTTACCTGATGCTCTAAAACCACCAGGTGACTCAGTCCAAACCCACTGAACACACACTTGGGAGGAGTTACAGCTGGAAACGACCAGAATCTGTGTCTGGACCTTCAGAGACACATGGAGACAAAAACAAAGTCAGTCTTCTATCACCATTTTCAGGATCAAAAGACAAATTTACTTATCCATATATTTATCTTTATTTTCACAGGTCTGCCTAAAAAAGTCAATGAGACTGATTGGCTTCCAGAAAACTGCTGAAACACTGATTTCTATCAAATCAAGGCTGTTTAGAGTTGTCAATTGGAAAATTGATCAATATATTTGATGTTTATTTGCTTGGTGTTGTTTGTTTGATCAAATCTTATGTTTTATTTCAGGTTTCATAATTGGTTGCTGTATTACATTTTATGGTCTAAAGCTCTTTGAACAGCCTTTTGTTGCTAAAATATGTTAAAAAAAACAAACTTGACTTGAATAGATTAAATCATAATGTGACCACAAATAGCTATTTTTGCATTGTTTTTTTCTATTTTTGACATGTGTTGTATCTAATCTCAAGATGACGTAAAGAAAAGATTGTTTTAAATGAGAGCTGTGTGTTAAGCAAATATTTTCTTAGCGGTTCCTGAGTCGGACAGAGAGGCTGCAAAGTTTTAGAGGCATGTTGGCATTTTCCAAAAAGCCGCTTTGCCCTTTTTAAAAGTGGGGGATGATGACGGTGGCGCAGTGACCAATCGGCGGACAGGTGAATCTGGCTGATGGGCCGATAACAAGGGATTTCCAGGACTCTCTGCAGGATGTGTTGAAGTTACAACACTGCTAATCAGATCCTTGTTATGGAGCAGCAGGAGAGCTAAAAGCGAGGGATTTAGAGGGGGAATGAGGATCGGAAGAGATGTAATGACATCCGGATGTGTTGGAAAAGCACACAGATGTGCTTTTGACCGTCCAAATGGAAGTAGAAGGCATCAGAGCTGCTTAAGCAAATGGTCTCAGTTTGCAGTCGTATTGTGACGCAGCCCTGAGGGAGTGACTATAGATAGTTCGCCTGCTGCATCAGGGTAAGTGACGAATCCCCCAGAAGGAGGAAAAGGATCATCTGGATGAAAACGAAACTGTCCCAAAAGAAACATTATGTCAACAATGCACAGTGCTGACAAAGTATTTTGCCTGTTTGAACACTTAAATGTTCCAGATGAAACAGATTTCTGATAACCAGATGAATTTAAGATGGAGTTTTTGAAAAATGGACCAAAAGAAAAAGACATTTTGGGTTTTTTGGAAACTTCTTTCAGCGTCTTGCCGTCTGCTTTTAGAGTAAACCTACTAGGATGGCTGGGAATGTTTCATGAACTTATGCTTTTACTATAAACGGTTTAAATAGGAGAAATGTTCTTTAAAACAGTGGTCCCCAACCCCCGGTCCGTGGACCAATTGGTAACGGGCAGCGCAAGAAATAATGAAATATTTCCGTTTTACGTATTATTTGAGTCTGGAGGGTCTTTTATTTTGAAAATCCTTTAACTGGATTCTCTCGGTTACTTGCGCACCAACATTGAGCAACAAGCAGCAAAATGAGTAAGAAGCAGATCAGATGTCTGGAAAGTTTCTTTGCAAAGGGGAAAAGGCCCAGAGAGACAGGAGGATGGCTTTATCCTGGACCGGTAGGAGAGTCTCACATTACAAGCCGCTCTGCCTAACGTGCGCAGAGCGTAATAGAAAGGTTGGGGACCACAGCTTTAAAACACTCATTAATAATATTTTCATTCCATACACATTTTAGATTAAAGCCTAATAAATGGATTTATATCTCAGTAGTTCTTGTACGTGTTAAAAAGAGCTGCCGACGAATCAATTAATAGTTTTTGAAGATTAATTTTTTTTTTTAGAAAATTTAGATTTTTTTTCCTCACCAATACATTGCTTGGGTTTCCATAGTTCAGTGATGTCGCCACTCCCAGGGCGGCCATCTTGATTGACAATCATGTCTTACAAGTTATTATTATTTGGACTTTTAATTCAGGTCAACTCTACAACAAAAGGGTCAGGCAATGATTTTTCTTCTTAATTATGAGGAAAAAAGTGGTAACATTCCAATAATACAGTTAGTAATACAGAAATAACAATAAAGGCAAAATAATGAGAGAATAAAGTGTTAATATTGCCAGAATAAAGTAATAAACATAGAAGAATGAAGCAACAATTTGAAAAATAACAACATTAAAATGATGAATATTGGGCATCTTGGGATGTTTTATTTTGGGATCGGTTTTACAGATAATGAAATACTTTACTTTTTAACACATCAGCATCAAATTATCATCAGTAGCATGAAATGATGCAGGAACATAAAAATGGTTGTGCAAGCAACTGAGTCAAATTTGAAGAAAGAACCAAACAAACTGATCTGGTCACATCAGATCTTGAGATTATGAAATATTCCACATTTTAATGTTATATTAAAACTTTAATCTTGGAAATATTCTTCAGGTGATAGAAGACTGATTTTGTAATTGAAGTTTTGTAACCTGACACTAATACTCTGTCATCCAACTCACAGAGAGGATGATTGAAATAAAAGCCATTTTCTGTCCTTTGTAATTTCTTTTTCAGAAAAGAAAGCAAGAAAAACAATCAGATCTGGTATGAAAAGATTGGAGATGGTATATTTAAGTCAATATAGTTCAGCTGTAGTTTTAAATCCCATGCAAAGTGCTTTGTGTGTTTTGTGTTTTATGACCAATCAGTGACAAAGCTTGATTCTTCTAAGTAATTGAATAACCCTTTCCAGTCAAACCAGTCTGAAAAATGAATACGGTAAAAGGTTTCAATAGGAGCTGCCAAAGTTTTATGTCGACATGGATATTGCTCCATAAATCCTGATGCTAAATTACAATCGTCGTGCTTGTCTTCTTCCGGTAAATCCTAGACAGCGTTGAAAGAGAAAATATCAAAAGCTTAGAAATGTTTTCTGCAGATCAGGTTGGAAACCGGCTTTTCGAGCTGAAAAGAGAGATTTAACGAAGGTTCAAGTCGCTGAGAGGAGTAAAATCTTCCATGCCTCATTAAGATATGATTGTCCGCCTCCCCAGGAGTAATGTAATTAGCGTAACGGGGCTGAAGGCAGAAGGGTGGAGCAGAGAGGCTGATTGCAGGCCGGGATCGACCGCTGCCAGCTTAGAGACCTACATTACTTAATCCGCAGCCCATCGCCACCTTTTTACCTTCCTGTACAAACTTCCTGTGACCTCAGATGGTCGGAAACTTCCAGAAAAACTTTCTTTCTAGGTCCAAATGAGGCTGAGCTTCGAGGCTCGCTTTGCTTTTATGAGACGTGACAGGCTGAATGTTGAGGAACGACACCCGGGCTGAACAGCGTCACATGACTGGATGGCTTCTGGATTCAGAGGGCCGTTTCTCGTCCTCGCAGCCAATTTGAATGATGTTTCAAATTAAACATCATTCCTGCTGCTGCTGTTGTCGCTTCTCCTTTTCAATGGCCGGTTTGAGTAGTTTCACCATGAATTATTTATCAGAACATATTGACTCTCGAGAATCAATCTGAGAACCCTGGAGTGCATTAAAGTGGACCTATTATGCTTCCGTGAACATGTTAGGATACGCCTGTGGGTTATACAAAACATGTTCGATACATTTTTTTGCACAAAATTATCCTTAGATATTGAGATTTTAGGCTGGTTAGTTCTGCCTATTTTGAGCTCCTTCCAATAATCCAAAATAAGCTGCTGCTGGCCACGACCCCCCAACTCAATGTTTACACTCACATCTTAAAATAGCTGCTGACAGATGTGCAATTATACAACCATACATCTTTGAAAAGCAGAATTGGAGCCTCCTGCACAACAATAAGAATGCAGGAAGTGATCTTTGGATAGTAAGTTGGAAACAAAACTATTTGTTGTTGATGTTGTTAAGAGCGTACAGCAGTTAAACCAGCTAAACAAACATGCTAGGGCTCAGTTTAGGTTGCTAGGTAACGGTGGAATTCTGCTGGGGTTGCTAGGTAACAGGTGGAATTCTGTTGGGGTTGCTAGGTAACGAGTGGACTTCTGCTGGGATTACTAGCAGATTTGTGACTTTACATTTTAGAGATTTTTGAAACAGATTGTTTTCTAGACACCAAAAAAAACCGATGGGTGCTTTTTTATTTTTATTTTTTAATCACTGAGCTGTTTTTAAAAGCAGTAGAAACCATTTTGGTCTCTGCGACATTTAATACCCAAATTTTCAGTTAAATTATTTGTACTTTTTCTCATGAGTGTGGGATTTTACGCATTAAAATCTATATAATTAATTAATCAAACATTAATGCATTAACGTTCCAGCTCTAAAAATGATGCTATTCAAGACATTAATATTTAGTTGAGAACAAAGAAATTCCAGGCAAAACCGGATGAACTTTTTAAAGTTGTTTTTCTCTCAGAAACTTGACAGATGTAGAAAGACAACCCTTAGAGTCCACAGCCATTAGCGTCCATATTTGATTTGCTCTCCGTTTTCCCAGACTTGTCTTTTCCCCGTTTTCCCCCTGTCTGTTTGATGATAATACACCAAAAGCACCCATCTTAGAGATGCTTGTTCAGCGCTCACATTTGAAAGCAGAGTTTTGGAAACTGTGTTTGCAGCCAATATAGAAGTAGCCAAGAGCAGCCCACAGACATGCTGCTGAATTCAGATGCAGCATTTTTTAAATAGACGTCTATCTGCAGGGTTTGTGGATGCAAAACAATCTTGTCTGATGGATTAACTGGATTACCAGATGAAAGATTTGCTTTCAGGAAAGCACAACTTTTCAGGCTCATGTTAAAAATATAACAAATTTAAATGAAGGAGTTACTGTCATATGTTCAGGGTTTCCCCCAGAAAACTTGCTAAGCCCGGTTGTGGGGGTGTCGAGTCGGTCCACCATGTTATTGTATTAAAAGATGTTAAGTTGACAGGAAATGTAAAAGTATTACTGTGTAATTATATGTTACGGGAAAATATATCCAGTGAAATGATATTTAAACACACAACTAGTCTAAAAACAACACATTTGAACTGTTTAATCCAAATTAAGTCAGCGGCTCCATCAGGACTTCAGGGGCACCATAAACACTAATATTTTAAAACAGACCACAGATGCATAAATGTAACACTTGTTTATTGAGATTGTCAATGCTGTTAAATTTTATTAAATTGTTTAGGCGTACATAGATTAAAAGATTTTTAATTAACATTTAGATCCAAGATTTTAAGGAGTTGGCAAGTTTACTTTGTAAAACTTAAAAGAACAATATTCATAGTTAGATTGTTTTGTTACCATAGCAACAATCTGATGCTGGGAGTTTAATCTTTGAATTTACAAATACCTTTTTAGGCTGGCCAATTAAACTACTCCCTTCTCCCATATTTCACTAAAAAATATGGGAGAAGGGAGGGCAGCGTGTTGAGATGTAAACGCCCCATATAATTGTTCGTTCACAAAGATGAATCATTCTCACTCCACAACCCGCCTCTGAATTCGCTACAAGTTATTCCTGCAGTTCACATGGAGCTACCAACTAGAGCTAACGCGTTCTTTGGAGAGCTCTTACCTTATCAATGGAAGAGTTTTTGGAGAACAAGAACTCTTACCTAGATTCTCCAAAGGATCATAATTCCTCATAGTAGGTTGATGTAAATATCCATACAGGTCAGCCTGTGTCCAGTTTGAGTGAAAGGAGCTGCGCGCGATTCGCTGAGGTAAAGCAACGGCAGCGCGAGGCAAAGCGCAGAGGCGCCAGGTGTGTGATTGGTCCGCGCGCTGCCGGGTTTAAATGCATAAAATATAAACCTATCTGTTATAAACCTATCCTTTAGGAATAAATCTGCTCTGCTAGTGAAATGCTAAGACAAAAGAGACGCTTGCAGCCGGCTTAAAAAAAAAGCGATTTTTTTTTTTTTTTCCTTCCCTAGTTTCCTTCCCTAGAAATGTAAACAAGCAACGCTTAGCCTGGCGGCAGGTCTAGTAAAGCATGGCTGGCCGCCAGGCTTATAATACACTGGGGGAAACCCTGTGTAGCTCCAAAGGATATATATATAATAATGTTTTTGAATGTTTCCTCTGGTATTTGGTGATGAGCTGCAAGTCTTTAAAGTTATAAATCCTCTTTGCCATCACCCTAATCTGTTGCTCCCTCCCCAGATTGTCTGTCAGATCTAAGTCAGGTTGCTTACTTCAAATTAGAAGAAAAATGTCAGTAAAAATAAGACACTACTGTTTTAAACCTAAATAAATACACCAGGGGTATGAATAACTTCAATCTTAAGTGTGCAGATATATTGTCAGTTCAAATGTATTTTTCAGACCAGAACTGTAGCTTCAGAAAAACATCTAATGCTTTTTCTGTTTTTTTTTTTTTCTTTTTTTTGTAATATCTCAGCTCTAAAATCCGAAGAAGACAATTACTACATCAACGGAGCTTGGACCATTGACTGGCCCAGGAAGTTTGACATCGCCGGGACGGCCTTCCACTACAGGAGACCTACCGACGAACCCGAGTCTCTGGAGGCGCTGGGACCCACCACCGAAAACCTCTCCGTTATGGTAGGAAAGCTGTGTTTTGGTGTCAAACTCAGAGCTGTAAAAGCATAAAGTGATAAAAATCAAACTTGTATTTTACAATGAGAGGGAGAAAGCTTGGAATTGGCTAATTATAGTTTGAAGTTGTGCTCATAACTTTCAAAAAACACATTTCACACACATTTCTTTCCCCTCCTCATTAAATCTTTGGTAGTTCCTATAAAATCACTGCTTTAGTACACTTGACCTCCAATAAATGTGATCATAAACTATTTTACACCCAGCGGTGTTGGTGTTTATACATAATTTCCTTCCATCTTTCTCTTTAGGTTTGTTGGTGAATTGCTGTATTTTCTTGCCGTGACGATAAGGGAACAGTGCGGTGATGAACTGTAAAGCTCTCGTGTCTGTCGCACTGTTAGCGGGATGAACAGTGTTTTCACTTCCCTTGAGCTTTTCCACATTCGCCAAGCTACAACCTCCATGTGTTTTATGTGATAGACCAAAGTGATACGTTTAAACCAGTTATCAGTACAACCGTAATTATGATATTGTGCTGTGCGTTTATAGTCTGCCCCTATGGTTGGGTGATACGGCTGAAAAACATAAGTCTTTCGGATCGGTCAATATCGACAAATTATTGATTAGTTTAAACATCTGAAAAACCGCCAGCCTGGTGGCCTGTTTCACCTGACATTTCATTTTGAGTTGTACAGATTTTCTCCTTTTACTCCACGCCGCTGCTGTTATATTTTTTTAAGGAGTTATTAGGGACTGTGGCAAAACTCAAAAATGCTGCCGCACAAGTTACTCAACAAGTTGTTGCTCAACAAGTTGAGCGAGTTATTTGATGCCACCAACTCACTTGGTTAGCTAGCCGTGAGAGGCTGAACGGCTGACACCTTTCCTCTGCCTACATCACCCAGAATGCTGTGCAGTTCTAGTTCACTGAAATTATTGATCATTCTGTTGAATCTATTCATGTTGATCCCGTGTCTATTGCCTTATATCTTCTTATTGATTTATTGCCCAACTCTGTCTGACCAATTTACTCTGATATCCCAAAAATAAAATCTTTCGAAAGTCAACTAATCCATAAGTGAAATTTGATCTTGGTATAGATCCAGCAGTTCTGTGAAGACCTCAGACGTTTGTTAAAGGATATTAGTGGACAAAAAGAAATCCAATCCGGTTCAGTATCTGTGACAAGATTTGAAAATTGATGTCTGCAGACACTTTCCATCTAGTCTGACCAGGCGTTAGCATCTGAAGGGACTGGAAGCTAGCGCAACAAACCATAGACATAGAGAGGCTTTTTTTTTGTAAAAACACTTCAGAAACCTTTTATCATTTTCTTTACACAGAACATTAAATGCTGTATCATTTAATGGCAAACAGTGATAGCCACACAATGAAGGCTATCAGTGTTTGCCATTGCAAACACTGATAGCTAAATATGTTGTGATAGAGTAAGTCAGAGGAGTCCAAAGTCGGTCCTGAAGGCCCGGCATCCTGCGTGTTTTAGTTCTTTCCCTGGTTTAACGCACCTGAATCAGATGATGGCTCGTTAGAGGCCTAAGAAGAACATTGACCTGCTGAAGAGGTTGTTACCACCAGGGAGAGAACGAAAACATGCAGGATGTCGGTCTTCAACCAAAGCTAACAAAAAATAACCTTTTTACTCCTCTAAACATTGTTCATCCAGATGGGTCTAAACTAGCAGAAACACTAGTCCTTCTCTTACTGCTGCTGACCTCATCCCTCTTACTTCTCTAAAACATTTCTACTTCCAATAAATGTCTACTACTACGAGTCTGAGAAACTAAGTGAACCTTTTTGTTCCCTGCTGTTGTTGCAGGTTCTCCTTCAAGAAGAGAACCTGGGGATACGCTACAGGTTCAACGTTCCCATCCAGCGGACAGGAAGCGGCGACAACGAGGTGGGCTTCTCCTGGCACCACCCGCCCTGGTCCGAGTGCTCGGCTACCTGCGCTGGCGGTAAGCCTGGGATTACTGTTCATATCCCTATGTGAAGCATTTCAGCTGTAAGAGAATGTCGGGGCCAAATGTCAGAAAATTAGTAAAATGTTTAATGTTGTAGTTTTCGCACTTTTTACATTTTGATTGACACGTCAAACATCTTGGAATGGTGGAAAAAATGAATACATATCATGCATTTGTTACATTCATGCTTGTGAAATGAGACTCTCACTAATTTGTGTCCATTGACCATAGAAATATGCAAATTGGAATTACAAAATTAAAGTTGCTTAATGGAAACGTCAAAATTATACCAAAATTAGTTTATTTCGCAAAACTGTAAAGGAAACACTCCTCACATCACATGATAAATGACTGAATGTTTCTACTGGTGGAACAGACAATGATGATGACAGGAAGTGGCAGGAGGATGACTTAGCTCCTGAATAAACCTAACTCGCGTGTCATTTTAATTGCAATTATTTTCCAATTGCATTTCTTTTTGCAATTGTAAAATTGTGTTTAGTAGAACATCGACAAAGTTTTGTCGATGTTCTACTAGATGGAAACCCAGCTGGAAACCCAGCTAGTGTGTTTTTACACCAATCAGTTCTGGTATCAGGACCATGTGGAGGTTGTTACCTAGCAACCTGTTTCTGGATTCAACCTGCGTCTTCATATTTATGCATGCAACGTCTGTTTGTCTAAAGTTTGCCTGTTTTAGATCAGTTAGAATTATTAAAATTATTTTGCATTTTCTAAAACCCAGAACAAAGAGTGATTTTTTTAATCCTCTTTTCAAATGTAGAAGTTTGCGTACATTTTATTAATTTCTGGTATTGCCTTGTAAATGTTTCTTCCTTAAGAATCCCCCAATGATTCGATGACATTTTTTGGCCCATTCCTCTTGGACAAATGAAGTAGAGTCAGTTTCATAGGCCGTCTTGCTCACACACACATTTTCAGCTCAGCGATGTTGTAACCACTCGAAAAATGTACTTTCGTGTTCTTCTATCATTCTGTAGCTGTGAGAATGCTGCCTGGCTGATGTCTAAATATGTTGTTTCAATGTCTCCACATATTGTTCATTCCTCATAGCGTTCTGTTCTGTAAAGAGTAACAATTCCTTATTCAGCAAATCACAACACGATGCTGGCGCCCAGTTCTTCACTATTGGTGTTCTAAAGCCTGAAAACATGTCTCTGGGGCTAAATTGGCGCCTTAAAGTTTATCCAAAAGAGGAAAAAAATTATCCTAAAGATTTGCAACTGAAAAAGCATTTTGAACCTGAGAAAACCAAAAAAAAAAGTTCATAACTACTTTTCAAATTCATGGTGTTTTTGTGGTGAGCTGTGATTTGTGATTCCACTTCCGAGGCCCCGCCCCCACGCCAAAACGGAGACAAAAGTTTGAAACTGGAAAAATAAAAAATCTGAAACTTAAAAAACTATGAACATTTTTGAAATGTCAAATCTTAATTTTTAATTTGAGTTCTTTTCCCTTTTTTCAGTTTCAACATTATCTTTCAATCTCAAAATAATATTTTTTGTTTCAGTTTTTTTTTCCAACTTTATTTTATTTATTTTTTTCAAACTTTATGACCCCAGTTTAGCTCCGTTTCTCTCTAAAATATAATCCGTCTTTCTGTACTGGATTGTCTCACAGAGATATTCAAGAAAAACACGCTCTCTTGAGAAGTTGATGCAACTGCCAGAAAAATGGCCTGAAACGTGACTCAGAGAAGAAGATGCCATTACTCCTAAAGCAACCTAAAAAGCCTATTTAGAGTTTGCAAATGCAATAAAGGACAAAAACATTAATTACATCCTTCTAGACTCTTGTCTAGTCTCTAGTTCAGGTGTGCCAAACTCATTTTCATTTTGGGTCATGTCGAGATTAGGAATGTCCTTAAAGGGCCAGTACTTCTTAAAAATACATAATATTAAACTTCTTTTGGCATTGATGTAGTTTGGCAGTATATAGAGGAAACTGCTTTGATTTGATTATTGAAATAATATAAAAGACAACAAATGTTATCTTCTATGTGAGCCTCAACAGGGACCTCAAACAGCTTCTTGTTTTCTTGTGTATATGTACTAGCAAGGGACTATAATGTTTGATTTGATCCAGACTAATGAAAATTCATTCTGTGAATGAGCTTTTGGTTTAACCGTGCTGCGCAGAGATGTGACCGCTTTACCCGTCTTACAAAATCAGACATTCAGTCTGAAACCACAGTGAAATGCTGCCTGTGGCCTCAAGAATAGCAAACCCAAAGCTTTTAGCTCAAAAGATATGGGTCTCATGTAACAATAAATAGCGCTTCTGCACAGCAGTTGTCAAAAGTGGACTGGACTGGGTTTGTAATATTTTGTAAAAGCATGACTGAGTAAGCTTGTGGGTTATTCTGGGGAAGGATTTCCAAATCGACAGCAGAGCTATTTATTTTATTTTTTTTCTGTGGGGAAGCACGTTTGTCTTTCCTGTTTCCTAAACTCCACTTTGTATTGTAAATCAGAACTTTGTAACTTGAGCCAAATGTATGCGTCTTCTAACCGTATGGGGATTTAAATCAGCAAAATGAGGTTTAATCATTCTCCCTTTTGATAGGACTAGTTCAAGGAATCACTAAGTGACATTTAGTATGTCACTGAACCAATAATTTGTCCAAAACAAACACTTTTTGACACATTACAACTGAAACTGTTTAACCACAAGGCCTGGGTTATTCATCTTAACTGTGTTTCACTCAGAACCCAGATGGATAGACTTCCTATTCTTCACACACACACACACACACACACACACACACACACACACACACACACACACACACACACACACACACACACACAACCATATCTCATTACATCTACCAGACAAGTCTAACGCCGGATATGTCCTTTGAGGGTCCAAACAGACCCAGCACAGGTTAGTGTACCACTCACACACACATGATTGCACACGCGTTCACACAGTGGATGGTGCGACACCGATACGGTAGCCCTCGTTTTCTCTGGCAGGAGCCAAAGTAAAGAGCTCCCTGCTCTGTAAAAACCATCTGGCAACATATCCCGCAAAGGATCGGGAATTTACATGTCTGGATCTATTGCAGAACACAAACAATACAAAAACACGGCGCCTGGCGTGTATCTGAAGGGCCGACTTGCTGTATTGGTCTTTGTTTAGTTTTTTTTGTTAGTTTTTTTTCTCCCCAATTGCAGGCTCCCAGAAGCAGGAGGTAGTGTGTAAGAGGCTCGACGACAACCTGGTGGTGCAGAACAGCTACTGTGAGCCAGACAGCAAACCGCCAGAGAACCTGAGAGATTGCAACCCCGAACCATGTCCTCCAGAGTACGTAACGTTTGAGCTTGTAATATCAGCTGGTTGGGTTTGGGTCACAAGGTGCCAATGACTACCATTGGTTTCAACTGTCGAGTTGTCAACATGACGGGCGAAATTTTAAACGATTGGGTGATATATAAAAGTAAATGGGATTCAATGTTTTGCTACTAATTGTCAACATCACAACTAGATAACAAGGTCCAGGGTTTCACGTTTCATAGGTCAGTAAAAAACCTTAATCAAAAACAAAGAGCGAGGGAAGTAGTTCAGTTATGCTAGCTTGACTTTGATAACTTGATGGTCTGGGTCTGTAATGCCAGAGAAGCTGTTTCACAAGATGGCTGCATTTTGTAAGGTTTCCCACTTGCAGATTTTCTAAATGGTGTAAAAAGTGAAGCATAAAATCTTATATTAACGTCAAACCACAAAGTATACAGAAACCAAACAAATATGGTGTGAAGGAATCCTCTTGAAGGATTAACAGTTCATATTTACTCTACTATCTGGTGTGGTCCCAAGACTATTTAAACAGGCATTAGTTCAACCACTGATCAAAAAACCTGGCCTAGACCCTTCTTTGTTATCCAACTTCAGGCCTATTTCTAAGCTTCCTTTCATGTCTAAAATCTTAGAGAAAGTTGTTTATAACCAATTAAAAGCCTACCTCGATGAAAACAATAT